>VUQH01042205.1:20894-47365 GCA_015106775.1 Etroplus canarensis | reverse complement strand
GGATGAGTTAAAAAAAAAAAAAAAAAAAAAATCACCAACTTGATGCAGGCTTTTGCTGACTGCATGTATAAAGAGTTTGATCCTCTGAGTGGTTAAAAAATTAAATCAGCAAAAAATGCATTTAAGCCCACCACAACACTGACAGAACAGAAAGTATTTGGTCCTACAGACAAAAGTAAAGTCAACATTCGGAAAATGATTAGTATAAACAATCATAGCAAAGCAATTGGTCAGTTTTCACTTACACTGTATGAATTACCAACATGTTATCAAAGTACACTCATCAATATCACTGATAGGTTGTCATAGTCAATATGTAAATATGAGGAGGGCAACACAGAGAAAAGAGCAGGTTAAGGTCGGCCCTGAGGTGTGACCCTGACGTCAACCTGCTGGTGTGAGCAGCCGTGTGGCATTCGGGAGCGAGCAACATTTCTGCACTAAAGATAAAAACACAGCCAGTAGAGCTGATACAAGAGCAGCAGTGAAACGTGACCTGCTAAACTACAATAAACTCAAAACAGTGTCGCTGCTGCAAACAAGACTCACTGCCTACTGGCACCTTGACACATGACTATTTAATCCGCTTGTTATCAGTTGAGCACCTTTCTGCATTTCCCTCTGAACATTGTTTAGATAATACGGGAGATATACCCGTTTAATTTCTTTCTGAAAGTCAGATAAGATAAATATCACTCTCGTACTAGCACAGATCTGGAGCCTGGAGGTTGTTAGACTGGCTTAGCTTGAAGTTTGAAAGCTGGGGAGGGAGAAAGAGCTAGCCTGGTTCTCCTCAGTAATTTGGCAACAAGAACTATTAACTAAAGCACTGTTTTTTTAAATGTTTTAATCCAATCTAAACTCTCAAGCAAATGCAACAACCTGCAAGGCAAAAGTTATACAACTGAGAGTGGTAGCTAAATGAGATAAATCAACTAGTTGATATAGCCTGCCTAATGACAGCTGACTACTAGTGCAAAGGGTCAGGCAGGTCTTCCGGTGCACTTGGGCAACGCGCATATACTTTAAAGATTTACATGCAAAACAGGCAACTAGATGTAAATGTTAACACACTGATGTTTAGCTGGTAAAGTGTGTGTGTTCACTAAAAGGTTAGTATACCGATATATGCCAATTAGTTAAAAAAAAAGCACAACAGTGCAGACAGGAAATGGTTAGTTTTATTATTCGGAGACCATACTGCTGTGTCAAATTTAAACAAAACCAGCAATTTGATCAACAAGCTTTTCCTTTTGCTCTGGAGTTGTACTCTTTATGGGCTGCTGTTTCTTGCTATTCATCCATGATCCTTTTCTGTGGTACCAGAAGACGAGCTTATTGATGCCTTTTTGTATCAGTGTCTGTCATGTGACTCTTTCCTTGCAGGTCACTGCAGTCCTTCAAGGGACCAGTGCGTGACATATCTACCTGTGATAATGCAGACTGAAATAACTGAATACCTGTCCTCACCCCACTCCCTTTCCAAATGTGTCACAAGCATTTCCAGTCCAGAGGTTCATGTATGTAGAAATAATAAGAAATCAGTAATGCAATTGACCTGAATAAGCTTTAGGAATTGGACGTTCAGTTTTAATACTGCAAAACTTATAGATAAAAGCCAACCATTGTAATAGCATTTACAGAATGGCAAAAGCTAGTGTTGCAGTCCATTTGTCCATTCTGAGCTACTGTAGAAACATGGTGGCGCAACATGGCAACTCCTGTGAAAGGGGGCCCACTAACATCGTATATGTAAATATCTTTTAATTGGAGAACAAAAACAACATTAATAGAGTGATTTTATCCTTTAAAACAAATATGTATTATAGAATCAACTTCTTATAACAGATCACTGTAAAAATTAGACACTGGTCCTTAAAGAATCTTATGCTTCAGGAGTTTTGAAATGGTATAACTTAATTTCTGCGCAGGAGTGCCCGCTAGCTCCCGCATTCCTAAAACACTGCTTGTCTGTGGTTTTAACAAACTAGGTTCTGCATGTAATTTAGTGTAATCTATGCTGGCAGACTAGATTTGTAAAATAATAGAGATACATGTTAGTCTTCTTTAGTTCTGGTTGGCATATTGTTGAGCTTGGAGAGAGACAGGCTAGCTGTTTCTGGGTGCTTCCAAACTTTAAGCTAAGATTAACTAGTCCCTCCCTGGTTCTAGCCCCAAACACACCGACACTAGACTGAAATAATTTGACTCATTGCACTTTGGTAACGAAAGAGAATGACGCATTTTCTTTCACCCTGCCTAGATATGACATCATGAAGAATTTTTTGAGTACAGAATGCATGTGAGGTGTAGGGGATAACTAATGCAGGCCAGTAACATGTGGCATGGTCAGTGCTCTGTGTGAGTGTACTCAGGGTTAACAAATGAGAAGCCTCGGAATTCTTCCTGGTCCAGGTTGGCTATAAGCTCCTGATCTGGGGGGGTCAGCACTGGGGGGTGGCGTGTGAAAAAGCGGTCAAAGTTCTCCGCATCACGCCCACACTGCCATGGAGAGGAGAGGAGAGAGATGGAGGGAGGTGTAGTGAGTTTGATGAAGGATGAGAGGAAAAAATGACAACAAACGACAAAGAGAAAAAAGAGAAATACAACTAAAATATGGCATCAACCAATCAAATCATTCACAGCCAAAACTGTGGATTTCCATTGGTCCAAACGCGAGCCAGTGACATCTCAGCTTCATCATTGGTGACAACACTCACAAAAACTCAGCTCTGCATTTGTGAGAGTAGTGACCAATGGCAGGTGATGGTTGGGCTGGAGGATGAGCAAACTAATCATTTTGATAACCTACCTTGAAGGTTTGACTAAGTATTATTTTCTTCCTCACTGTGCAAAATTTCTAAGGCATTTAGGGGATGTTGAAAATATTAAAAGCTGAAGTGTGTCTGTACGTCGTATACTCACAGCTTTCGGTTTGAAAGGTGGCTGGACTTCTTTATTCTCCAGTTTTTCCCAGTCTATATAGCGGAAGAAGGCATGTTCCTTGATGTCTCTCTCTCCTTCTGGACCGCAGCCCAGACGCTTACCTGGATGTTTGGTCATCAGCTAAAAATCACACACAGACACAAAATGAGAAATCAGATGTGTCTGCTTAATTTTCAAAAGTGATCTGTACTCACTAGCTCTTTAACATGTCTGTAAGCATGCTTTAATTATACACCAATAAACCACATTTCCAGAGCCACTGGGATAGTCTCCAAAATGCGAAAATACCAAAAAGGCGTTATGTGTTAATTCACATGAACATTTAACTGACAAAAGCACAAAGAAATGATTGTCAACAGTTTTAATGAGCAACTTGATTGTATTTAGTATAGAACACAGAAGCAAAATTTATTGGCTGCAACACACTTAACAAAAGTTGGGACAGATTTAAAATAAGATTTGAAAGTGCACAGAATATTCAGTTAACACTGCTTGGACTCCACATTAAGCAGGCCAACTGGGAGCAGGTGAGGTATCATGACTGAGTATGAAAGCAGCAACCATCAAAGCTCAGGCTGCAAGCAAGAACTGGTCATGACTCACCCCTTTAAATACATGAGAGACTTGTTAGTCATTTCAATAGGAAAATTTCTCAACACAAGATTGCAGAGAATTTAGGTCTTTCAGCATCTATAGCATGAAACATTGTGAAAAGATTCAGAGACTTCTGAGATGTCTCAGTGTGTAAAGGGCAAAGTCAGAAACCACCAATGAACGTGTGCGATCTTTGAGCCCTCAGGCAACACTGTTTAAGAAACCATCATGCTGCTGTGACAAATACAGTCACCTGGGGTCAAGAGTACTTCAGAAAACCATTGTCACTTAACACAGCCCGTAACCGAATTCAGAAATGCAAGTTGAAATGGTATTAGAGAAGTAGAAAGCCATACATCAACTCCACAGAAATGCTTAGTTCTCTAGACCTAAGCTCACTGTAAATCAACAAAGACTGTGGAGCTGTGTCCTTTGGTAAGAGGAGTTCACATTTCAGCTTGTTTTTTGAAAACAAACAAAAAAAAAAAAAAAAACGGCCATCAAGGCTTCTGTGCCAAAGATGAAAACGACCATCCAACAAAAGGTACAAAAGCCAGCATCTGTGATGGTTTAAGGGTACATGAGTGCCCACAGCATGGCTAAGTTGCATGTATGTGAAGGTACCACTGACTGAGGGATATACTTGGATTTTAGAGATATAGGTTGCCATCAAGACGACGTGTCTTCTCAGGTTGTCAGTGCTTATTCCAGCAGCAAAACACCAGATCACATTCTGCACAGGGTTAAGAGACACGAAGTGCGTGGGCTTGACTGGCGTCCTGCCAGTCCAGCTCTATTTCCTATTGAAAACGTATGGCGCATCATGAAGGGGAGAATCAGGCAATGAACCATGGACTGCCGAGTAGCCGAAGTGTTATATCATACAAGACTGGAAAAGATTTCCAGCTGCAAAAGTAAAACTATTAGAATTAAAAAGTATTATTGAAAGGAAAGAGGATGTAAAAGAATGGAAGCACACCTCTGTTCCAACTTTTGTGTGTTGCAGCCATCAAATTATAAATTTGTTCACATTTACAAAATACAATTAGGTTGGGGAGTAAAACTATTGAAAATCTTTTATTTTATTTCAGTTAAATGAAGGTTCACATAAATTAACACAGATTTTTGGTTTTATTGCATTTTGGACAATATCCCAACTTTTCTGGAAATGGGGTTTGGTGCAAACATGCCACCTTAGATATTAATAAAAGGAAGAACAGAAGTGTTTATTAGAACCCTTTGGAGTCCACAGATGCACTGGTGCATCCAAATCACATGATCGCAAATCACGTGACAAATCGTCAAGTCAAGTCAAGTCAAGTCAAGTCAAATGTATTTATATAGCATATTTAAAAACAACCTCAGTTGACCAAAGTGCTTCACATCAGTTCAAGCTATATTGTATTGGTGGAAAACTGCATCACATCAGCCAACATGGCATTTGGTTCCGAAAGAAGAGGGAATGTTTGAGGAGTGACGGCAGCGAAAGAGAGAGACTTAGTGAGATAGCGATTTTTGAGATTTGTCACACTGTGATGCGTCCCTGTGTGTTGTGGTAGACAGAAACTGTTATTAGGAGTGTCACAAATAATCTGTGTGGCGTCTTACTGTGACATATGGTTGTTTTGTAAACAGCTATACAACAAAAAAAACCCAAAAAAAAACACCTGAGACATGGCCTGCATTTTAACGTAAAATTAGTACATTTATGTTTAAGTTTTTGAAACTCAGACTTTATATTTTCATCTTAAGCTATAAAAATTGTTTGCTAAACATGTTTGTGATTTTCAGAGTAAAAAAAATTTTTTTACTTTTTCCTAATCGGATTTTAGGGTATTTTTGTGATTTGGGGTCCAGTGTGTTAATATAGTTTGTCAGAATAAAAAAAAATAACTGTAAATTTACACAGTGAGGTTGTGCTGAAAAAAAAAAGACACCAAACAATGTGAGGTAAAGAGTTTAAGGTGAAATAGAAAGGTAAAATCAAAAGACAAAAACAGCCAATTATACCAGACTCCAGAGGGTTAATTTATATTGTATCTATTTTACGAAGCAGTAAATGAATAAAAATACATCACTGATGAAGAGGTGGGGAGGGTAAATAAGTACAATTATTGTTCCGTGCCATGAGCAGTTAGAGGTACTACAGAATGAAGGTGGCTCTGGTTCAGTGTCACTGCTGGAGGGTGTGCACTTACACTCAACAGCCCTTAATATGACAAACCATCCAGTGTTCAGAGTGAAATAAGCAGAGGTTTCAAGGGCCGGATGATGAGTCACTTTGTTTGTACACGCATACAAGAATGTTTTCTCACCCCCTTGCAGATTGCAACCGCTTCTTTGGACATGGATTTAGGGTAAGAGACATGATGCTCCATGATCGACTGGAACAGCTCATCTTCATCCTCACCATCGAAAGGCGGCTGAAGAGAGGCATAATATACATCATCATTTTCCGTTGTGGCTTATGCTGTTTTAGTAAAAGAAAATGGTAAGACGTTAGTGAAAACAAACCTGTCCAGCAAGCATTTCATAAAGCAGGACTCCAAAGGCCCACCAGTCCACAGACTTCCCATAAGGTTGATAGGCTATGATCTAAAGGAAAGAGAACAGGGTGGCATTCAAAAGTTAAAATAAAAACTTGAAAAAAGTCATTAAAAAAAAAAAAAAAAAAAATTCATCGGCTATCGGCCGACCCGGAAACACACCTCTGGAGCGATGTAATCTGGTGTGCCGCAAAAAGTCTTTGTGGTAATGCCATCAAACATGTTCTCTTTGCACATGCCAAAGTCTGCAATCTTTATATGGCCTTCAGAGTCCAGCATCACATTGTCCAGCTTCAGATCCCTGCAAACACACAAAAACACAGATGCTATTCCCACCTGTAAACTGAAACAAGTGAAAATGACACATGAAGAGTCGAGCTGATTCAAAAACTGTCTCACCGATACACGATGCCTTTGGAGTGAAGGAAGAACAGACCGATGGCAATCTCAGCAGCATAGAATCTAAAACACAAGCAAACATCAGTTTTTTAAACTGCAAGGCCTGTTATAGGTGGATGAAACTCCATCCATCCATTGTCCTGTCCCCTCTTCCAGCTCTTTAAGGGGGACACCAAGACATTCCCAAGCCAGCCAAGCGATATAATCCCTCCAGCATGTTGTGGATCTGCCCCAGGTAGGACATGCTCAAACAAAACACCTCATCTAGGAGACATCCTCGTCAGATGCCTAAACAACTTCAAGCTGGCTCTTTTTGATGTCGAGGCCCCTCCCTGATGACTCACCCTATCACTAAGAGAGAGCCCAGAATCTGAACTTTTTAATTTCAAGCCCGTCAGGAGTGTTAAAATTGTTGGATATTTTTCAGCACTTTTAAATTCTGAGATCTCTCTCAAAGTGTCGTGCCACTGACATCCACTTTTAATGTAAGCATGATGGAAAACAAAAACAATAACAACATTAGTATTTAGGCTATGCATTAACTTCTAAATAATAATATTGTGGTAATGCATAAAAACATTTTATTTCAGGTTTCAGAGGCAGTATTTAAGTAATGTAATAATTCTGAGCTGCAGGGTTTTAACAGTGAAGTAGCTGATATCTGTATGGACTGGTACTTATATAGTCCTTTTCTTCTGTAAATGAGCACTTAAAGCATTTTTTACTACACAGTGCTTTATTCCAAGCCTTTAAGTGCATTTAACTATCATGCACACGTTCACACGCCGACAAATGCGTCAAGAGCAACTTGGGGTTCAGTATCTTGTCCAAGGACACCTTGGCATGTAAACCGGAGAAGCCAGGGATCGTGCCACCAACCCGCTCTATCTCCTGAGCCACAGCTGCACGTATGTCTACAGAAGTATCAAGCTAGGATTAAATTGCAAACATCATTCAGTAAAGGTTTTGCTTGATCTAAATTTTGGATATTTTTCTACAACAGACGTAAACATTATGTGAAGAGCATCTGTTACGTGCATGAATGTAAAGAGACACTGGAGAGGGATTATGTAACAGCCGTGGCAGAGAAATGGAGCAAGTGTTTCATCCCTGTAGCTAACTGCAGGGACACTGAAGTATGTTAGCAAAGATTTGTGGTGAAATATGCAGTTTAACTAACCATCTGTTAAAACATTTTCTATTAAAGGGCATGTTTTGTGTGTGTGAAAACACCATGTGTATTAATGCAGGTTGAGAAATAGCTCTGCTAACTTGTATTATGTAATGGTGTGCTAATTAGCCATGTGCAAATGTTGCTTAATCAGCCATATAGAGCTGTGGTAGTTAACCCTAAAATAAAGACATCGTTGTGTCTATTAAAAGCCATCATGATTATTGGGGACCTATTATACTTTAACCTCATTTTCTCTCACATATACAGTCATGTGAAAGAGAGTTTTCACTGAACTCTGTGCAGTCCTGTGAAAAACTAAACATACTCTTACTGCTTCCAAAGGAATTACGAGGATAAATAGTAGCCAGGTGCTGCTACTGGATTAACTGATCAGTACCAAGTGTGACCATTTTGGTGAAGACCAAACACAGCATATCAGCACCTCAAACACCTCATGCCAAGTGTCAACCACGGTGGTAGAGGGGTGATGATTTAGGCTCATTTTACAGCCATAAGACCTGGGCATCTTGCAGTCATTGAGTCAACCATGGATTCCTCTCTGTACCGAAGTGTTCTAGAGCAGGAGTCCCCAACCCCCGGTCCCTGGACCGGTACTGGTCCGTGGATCATTTGGTACCAGGCCACAAAGAAAAAATTTGCGGTTAAAATTATAGTTATTTTCCCTTTCATTAGTCTTCCGGATCTTAATTTGAAAAACCACCATTTCCGCCCTTGCCCCACTGCCACACTTTACTCTGGCACACAAAGAACACAAGCCAGAAACAAAATTCACTGGAACGAGCAAAGGAACGAGCAAACAATGGGACAGCAGAAGGGTCACAGACTGCCAGAAAAAAGAAAACTGCATTTAAAAGAAAATACCAAAGATTTCTACTTAAGTTGCGGGTCCACTGCAACAGCTGATACACATTTGCAGTAACCGACTGGCTAATGAAGCAATGAAACCCTCAAAACTGCTTCACCACATTCAGACAAAACACCCAGCGTTAAAAGACAAACCCTAGGAATTTTACGGAAGAAAAAATGTGAACATGAAGGACAAAAACAGGTATTGAGGGCCAGCACTTCAATAAATGTGTCTGTGCTGAAAGCATCATGTCACTGTCTCCCATCACCTCTAGATGGGACCATCTAATTGCAGGGAAACAAGCCCAGGGCTCCCACTGACTCTGTCTTAAGGTGAGTTGATATTAGAGTGTAGAACTAGTGTAACTGCCTAATATAAAGTGTAATTATTGCATTCAGATTACATACCATGAACTGATTAAGGTTTTTGCTATTGGAACCCCTGCACTTCTACCCGGTTCGTAGACTTGGGGACTGGGGACTTGGACTTGTCAGGGACTGCTGTTCTAGAGTCAAATGTGAGTCTGTCTGGTATCGAAAGCTTGGCTGAAACTGGATCATTCAACAAGACAACAGGTCCAAGAACACAAGCAAATCTACAGCAGACTGGCTAAAAAAGAAAAGAATCAAGGTGTTGCAATGACCCAGTCAAAGTCCAGACCTAATCACTACATCACTAATAAATAAGAACAGGAAAGGAGAGTCTGTGCTTGATTTCATTCATCAAACTCACTGTGTGCGTGTCTGAGAGTGTGTGTGTCTGTGTGTACACTCACACAGCATGAGGCTCCTTGAACTTGCCGACCTGTTGGATATGGTACATAAGGTCTCCTCCATTAATATACTCCATGACAAAATACAATCGGTCCTAAAAGCAATAAAGAACAGGTAAGAGACCAGAGCGGAAGAATTGAGTACTTAATACTTTGAGACCAAAGGGAAAAAGCCATGACAAATAGTGAAAATGTTATGACCCCAAGATGAAGATAAATGAAAAGCCGGTATTGTTACAAGCTGTCTCACCATGGTTTGGAAACATGAATGCAGCTGAGTGAGAAAAGGTGGTTTTCCAGACAAAGCGAGGACTCTCTTCTCCACCATGGTGCACTCCACATCATCATCTTGAATCACCACATCTTTTTTCAGGATTTTGATGGCATACAATTCATCTGTACCTTTCCTCTCAGCCAGCATCACCTGAGGGAGCCAACAAAAAGAAATGAATCGATTTTAAAATTACTACTTAATTTTCCACTGGCTGCCATTTTTACATCACAAAAAAAGCATTTCTAATGATGTGTCCCACCTTGCCGAAGCTGCCCTTCCCCAGAACCATGATGAAGTTGAAATCTGAGAGCTTGACGCGGTCATGATTGCCGTTGCTGTCATACTTGCACACCGAGGAGGAAGAAGAGGAGTCTGTTGGCTTCCCTGGACCCACTCTCGCCCGCTGAAACAGGGAAGAATTACAGGGAAAGAAGATGATTATGAGGGAAGATCACAAATTAAAACTGTTGTGATTCTCATCAGTTTCTGGGCATCTCACCTCAAATTTTTGTCGTAGCTCCTCGTTACCATCCTCTCCATCTGGCTGGACAGGGACATTAAAGTATTCTCCTTCCTCCTGGGACAGCAGCTTAAACCTAAACCCCAGAATGAAAACAGAGCACTGTCAGACAAAATCCAGGATTATCACCAGACTATGACAACAAAGCCCTTAAATATTCACATCCCCTGTACCTTCTGCCTGTGTTATTTCTGTTTACACCTGTTTAATTTTCCCAAATTCTCACCATCCATCTATTCCTTGTTTCTGTAGCTCTGAGATTCCAAAGGACAGTGAGCCCATAAAGTCATTCCTGCTGGTCAAATCCCAGTCCCAGACTTCCACTGACAGACGGCGGTCCTTATCAGTTTCTTTGAGGTTGCTAGGAAAAGAGGACAAATCAGAGGACGGATAAGAACGTTCTTAAAATAGGTAAAAATGAAAACCAATATCACAGTCCTCTCTCAAACTTGAAAACAAAGGAGCAAATCACACTTTTTCCACACCTCTTCCACCAGTCACAGTAACCCAGAAAAGCTTAAATAACAATGAGCACAAACAGGAAAAGGACAAAAGGACTGGGTCACTCGCATAAGCTCCAGTTAGCTTTGTGCTTATGTGACTGAAAATGAGGTCAAGTAAGTAACTTATGTTCAACAATGTCAGAAAATAAGCCCGTTGATCTAAAAATTCAGCCAACATATGGCACAGAATAAGAGGTGCCTTACAAAGTGAAGGTCTCGTTCCAGACAGGGTTGAGGGAACATTTGATGGTCTTTGTCTTCTGCTTGCTCTCGCTCTTGGGATCTGGGATCAACTTGAGCTTGACGTAGGGGTCTGACAGGCCATTGGGGTCCATGGGCACCAAGTTCTTCGCCTCTTTCACTATGTATGACAGAGGACATAAACACAAATAAGTGCCAGAAGATGATCCCAAGATAAAATACACTTTTAGACTGCCCAGTATTTATCCTTCCCAGAAATTTAAGTGCAACACATCTGTGGATAAAGCTGTGAGTTCTGCTCTAAGCTGCCCTAAATAACTTTGGCTAAATTAGACAACACTTAACAACAGTTTAGTTTCTGTTCCATAATCAATCCACAGCTGTCTGAAAGAGAGAGCTGGCACGTGGCTCCGTGTCCCAGTGGCGATGTGGGTCAATCGTTGGATCATTGATCGACTAATGGACTTTCCAGTTTTAGTCTTAGGTTGACAGAAAGCTTTGAGCAGCACTCAGTGTGCTTGTGTGCGTGGATGTGTGCGTCAGTGAGAAAAAAGCGAGAATGAAGAGAGGAAGGAACAGAGAGCACTCACTAGTGACGGTGAGAGTGTCATCGATGATCCGGGCAGAGATTTGGATGCGTCCTCTCCTTTCTGTGTGATCTGTCCCACACAGGCTCGGGACGTTGGCCACACATCGCTTGTGGATGTTCATCATACAGTCTGAACACAGGAAGAGGGAAATCGAACAAGTTGGTTGATTTTACAATTCATAAATCGGCCTCAAAGCATCACAATCTGTCTAACACGACACCATGTGTCTTTAAAGCCACAATTAATTATTAAGAGGATTTTTGTGCCTTACTGACAGATTAAAGGAGATTCAGGTCTGCACCAAACAGTAACGATATGGACATCCAGACAGTGAGTAAAAAAGTACTACAACTTAGACTTCCCATAATGTAGCAGAAAGGCACCTTTTTGGTACCTGAAGAACGCCCAAGTCTTCCAGTTCCAAACCAAACCAAATTTTAACACTAGAACTGCCAAGGGGGTCATTTTGACTCCTTGACATTTTACTATCATGTGACTATTAAAATAAAACCCTATCAGCTCATATTTCTTGACTTTTCCCAAAATTGGCTTATTCATCATGTTTGGGATTATTAAAAAACAAAAATTAGGACCACTTATACTGTAGCTAGAACTGCTAAGGGGGACTTTTACAGACATTAATGTAAACTGGTGTGCTCAACAGCCGTTACGTGCCTGGCTGCCTAGCAACATTTATTGTTTCCGCATATTTTGACACGAAGGCTGCTATACCATGAGTCAGAGATTAGCTGGAAGACACAAAACGATGAATATATAGGGGGCTGATGTTAGATAAAAGATGAATAACTGTTACAGGTCTGATTGGGTCAGGGATGGGATACTGAGCCAAGGGACAGCAGGGCAGAGTGGATGACTGGACACGTGGCAAACTGAGCAGGTTGCTGGCTGTGCAGAGCAGCGGAGGAACTCTACCTGAACCAAACAGAGTAGAGGTGTGGCAAACTTATCCGAGCAAATTAATAGTGAAACCTGGAGCAAATTAGCTCAATCGGAGAAAAAGATCAGGTGAAGAGGAGGTGGAGGTGGACGGTGTGATAGACGTTCACGGTTTTACTTTACAACAATTACTGTATTAAAATTATTTTATTTAGTAGTAGCAGCTTTAAAATGTAGGCAAAGAGTTCTTCAATCTATTTCACACTGCACGCTCTGTTTTTACACCTTCTTTTTTTAAGCACAAATTATATCACATTATCTGAAATCAGTTTTAACTTCTCCATAATGATGTTATTTACTTTGGTTACCTTTTTAATATATTTGTTACTCAATGTGTTGGTTGTTGTAGCCTTTGTTTACTGGTGGATTCAAAAAGAGTTTTACTTTTACAATGTGTAATGAAATAATCTTAACCATGTATAACACTAATAAACCTCCTAAAACTTAATCTTAAATGCATATTTTGTCCAATCTTACTTATAAATAGAAATATTAGATGAAAATTAACAACCAAACCTTTTCAAAAATGAAATATTTGATATAAACCATTCTAAATCTGATTCTGTTTCTGGGTGAGACCACATAAGAGTCCTACAAAAACATTTCTATTTCTCTAACTGTATATTTATAGAATGGAAGATGCTCATATTTAACATGGGCAAAGTTTAATATGAGGTTATTTTTAATTCACTTCATGCAAGTCAAAAACTCACAGCTCAGACTGCTCTAAATACTCAGTGAGACCAGATATGTTTAGTAAGCTGTGGCTGTGAACACACAATCCCCACTCACCTGTTTTTTAAAATTTCTGTATGCAAGCGTCAATCAGTCAAAGGAGAGTAGACTTAAAGGAAGGGAGAAGAGAGCTAAAACAGCTTGTTTCAGACAGCGGATGAACTGAGGAGCTGTACCAAGGTACAGTACTAGAACTGAACTGTGGGTTAGGAGAATCACTACATAACTAATAAGTAAGAACAGGAAAGGAGATTCTGTGCTTAATTTAATTCATCGTTTCTGGATGAGGTCAAAATGCCTCCCTGGTAGTTCTAGGTAGTTTGGAATGATGGTAGTTCTGGTGTGAACACAGGCTGTCCTTACTCTCAGCCTCAAACTATGAGGGTCAGATCTTTGCTTTCCAGAAAAATTGTTGAACTCTCAGACAAAGGACATCAGGTTTCACCAATGCTCATTAGCTCAGACCACTCACAGATGCATGCTCACCTCCTCAGAGTCATCCTGCAGTCCCTGAAGCATTTTGGTGTGCTTGAAATTACTGCCATGTAATTAACCTCCCTTCAAACTAGACCCAATAAAGTTTGGTGATGCAAGATTGTGGCTTGTTGTGTTGGCAAATCCGAGAGAAAACCGTCACCTCTGTGTCTGTGCACTTACGTGCAGATTTAGAAAACCACACCTTCCTTGTTGCTTACGCGACCAGATATTTTTATTGCAAGATCATGCTAGAGGTTGAGAGAACTGCAGCTGGAGCAAATGACTAAGCAAATGAGCATTCCATGAGACTCCCCTCCATCTCCTGCACCTCGTATCCAAACAATCCGCTCAGTGTTGTTCCACATCTTCGTCTGCTTTGTAGTCATGGTGATTATTTTATTTCTTCCTCAGCTCTGATTGTCAAATCAAAATTTGCCCATCTACAGATGCCCAAAATCATCTGCACTGAAAATAACTGGCATTAAAGTCAAATACTGTATACATATGCTTTGTCCAGAAAGGAATAAATGCTTGGATTTTGTAATAAGTTACAGTTAAATGTTAAATAAAACAATACAGACAGTAATAGGTGATTACTGTTTAAAAGAAACAGCACTGTTCTTTTACGCTAGCAAGTGGTAATCAATTGAATCTATATTTTTAGCCAGTTTTAGAATTTTTGCATCAACAAAAGTACACAGAAACACAAAAACATTAATCTACTTTCTCATGATCCTTGGCCATTGCTCAGTCGACCCACTAGATGGCAGACTTCTGACGCACAAAGCTGCACATTTTGTTTCACTTTCTCCAATCAGTGGGTGGTGTTGAGGTTTTGAAGATTGGAGAGTGAGAAGTTAATCTGTTGCTCTCTGTATGCTTTTCATTCCAGTGACAGTGATAACGTTTCATATCACCACTTAATTCTGAGGAATTGCCTGTTCCAACAGGCAGTGTACTAAAACACAACTGCATCAACCATTAAAACTTCATGCATAGCACAGCTCATCTTGGGATAGCAGAAAATCTAAAATAAAAGTTCAGTTTTGTATGTCTTAAGTAAATCTTGAACCAATAGCCAGGTTTCTCTTAGCTTTCACTCTTAATTCTTAATGTTCCTCTGCTGTAGCTCAGTGAAGGAAAACAGCCTGTGGAAAAACAGATAGAGGAACTTTTTACTTTAAAGGCTGTAAACTTTGAAAGATACATAATTTTGTAGGAATTTGTATTTGATGGCATATTTTTGTCTGTCATAATTTACAGTGATATTTTAATAATTCTTATAACCTGTATGACAATTAAGACATTTAAAATACACCTACAACATTGATTTCCAGGTCTGTGCATCAACTATGACATAAAATTTTAACAAGGGCAGGTCTTTGTGCCACAAGTTGCGTGCTTCTATGGTTCCATAAATAACCAAATCCATTTGTAAATTATGTTAAACAAGCTACTCCAATATTTTCATGATGCAAAGTCAAATACAATGAGGAAATGTCTACACACTAAATAACGCTGGTCAGGGCTGAATGCAGCATTGCAGAGAGGTAACCTACTTCCTGTTTGTGCCAACATGAATGGTCTGATACACAAGTACAGGAATGTAAGAAAACATCATGAGCACGAACAGATTAATTATTGTAAAGGATTTATGCAAACTGCAGTCAGTGTGTTTTTATGTGTGTATCATCAGCGCTGTAAAGCAACACCAGGACAAATATCGAATAGATAAAGCCCTCAGAAATGCAAGATTCATGAAATTAGGAGAAACAGTTGAGGTGGTTATCAATCACTGCCATTTAGAGATACTTTTGGTCATGCACCATTGGATGCAATGACAAACCAAGAATATCAGTGGTCTAGCTGCTCATCCGGCTCACGATCACTCACAATTCGTAGGTTATTGCAATTTGTGAAGCACAGAAACAAAGTGATGAGTCTTCTTCTCACTGGTTGGCTGTATTTGCACAAATGAGAAATAAAATCCAGTGAGAAGTCAAGGAGGCTCACAGTGATATCCAGGTCAGCAGCCATAACCTAGCTTAAAACATTAATATACCATGAATAAACCTAATGACAGCATTTATGTACAAAAGACAGAGGGGCACACGCCAACGCTCATTTTATGAACATTAGAATCCAGTAGAGGTGTGAATCAGTGGAGATCCCACGATACGATATCACAATACTTAACTCACAATACAATATCATTTTGATTTTAAACATTTTGCAATATCCTGAGTATTGCAGTAAAATATACTGCGAAACATTGCAAAATATCACCTTTTTTAACTCCATAAATGTAAACCTGGTCAATATCTGGTTTATCTAATACAATAAAGTTCTCAGTACATTCCCCTCACATTGGTCATTTTTATTGCTGCAAAGTGGGATTGTCAAACAGACTGACCAACACTGCCAAAAGCTGTTGTAAATGAAATAATGAACTGTTTGTATTACAATCTATGCCAGCTTAACTAAATGCAAACATGTTTGTGCAACTTGTTCACCAAAATTTGTGAAGCCCCTTCAGCAATTGAAAAATTTGAAAAAAAAGTCGACTATGTAGGTGGATTGAAAAAGCAACTGATTGTACTATTCTAGTACTGTTTTTGCAGTTATTATAATAGGATACTGATATTGGTATTCCTGAATTGTTACAATTTTGCCATGTAAAATATCATGATACAATGCTGTATCAATTTTTCCCCCCTCATCCTTACAGTACAATCCAGAGCTATACTATTGGTAGAACTGATTCTGGCTGGAAAGACACTTCGACATCGCATGAGCTCATCGGTCCTTATTTTTTACTTTGAAACTGAAAGCTAAAGACTGTCATGAAAGTCCCAAAGCCTTCCCAATCTTAACTAAACAGTCTTTGTACAGTTCCTGTAATTATGAGAAAGAAAGCCTAGAATAATAGCACTTCCATATAAGTCAGTGTGAAAATAAAAGGAATGTTAAGTACTCTTTCACATGCTCTACAATCATGTTTGGATCAACGCTTACGTTATTATAATAATGATGCACATTTCTAATATTTTTACAACCATGTTTTACTGACTATCCCGTTATAACACACTGCAAAGAAAATTCTCCAAAAGGATAGCACATTTGCACCTCTGACAAACTAAATCTTGTATGCTGAATGTTGTAATAGACTTCGCCACATGTACTAAGGTGTACCTGAGTTTATACAAAAGAAACTATGCGTAAAAAAATCCGAGAAGATCATACTTTCTTATTCACATGATTAAAATGAGAGTTTCCAAAGCACATGCCATTATTTCTGAAAGAGGTTCAAACACACACACACACACACACAGGATTTTTGCACACTTACGGTCACATTTCATGCCCTGATGTATCAGCCCATAGAGGAGAGAGCCACAGTGGTCACAGAAGGTGGGGCTGGAGTAAGTGTGGACCTTGAACTTGTGTTTACTACGAGGATCCTGTAGAGAGGAAAGAGGAGATACTTGAGTATAATTATATTAAAGTAATTCAGGTTGTTAAAAGATTTAAAGCTTAGGGTTCAGGTGTTCTCAGTTGTCCTGTTAGGTGGCATTTAAAACACTGGCTCACCGAAATTACAAGAAAACAGGTTCTCAATTTCTGCCTTTTAAACCAATTTGTGTATAATCTACAAAAAAATCCTGAAAATAAAAGTATATGGTGATAGACCGTTTCAGTCATATGTAATTTTTGATAAGATCATTTTAAATCATGTGTAATATAATGGTGCTAGAAACAGTATGACGTCCACTCCCCGTGGGAAAGATTTCCTATACATTTTTAAAAACTGGCGTCATGGATTTGCTCCCATTTAACCTCTTTCGTGAAACAGCATCGTCATAACTTCCAATATAAACTGACAATATACTTTCAGCTATTAACTGCATTGACCTAAGATTTGTGATTCAAACCCAATTTTAAAAAGATGAAAAAAAGCGATTCTCTCCAGTTTGGCTAAAGTTGATACTTTAAATGTTTAAATATTTAAACAGAGGAGAAAGGAAAAAAAACCTGATAAAAAGTGAGAGTAAGGGAGAGTGAGAAATGGAGAAATAACCGAGTGAGTTTTGGAGGATGCACAAAAACAGGATACAGTCAAACAGAGCTGTGATATAACAAAAACAAAGAAAGACAGAGGAGTTAGATTAATATTACATTAGGAGTTACATTAATAAACATCAGTGGTAGGACTTTAAAATTCATTCCAACCCACAAACGGTGAGTGTGAGTTTAAGTGAAAGAGAGATATTGGCTCATTAACCCGAGGCAGCCAGGCAGCACATTTTCCCTTTACTGACATGTCTTAAAGTGATTTGGGGCCAACATGTCAGCGGGAGAGAAGTTACAAGGTTATGCCTGTGTGTGTGTGTGTGTACACATGTGTGTCTTCAATCAACAGTACATTAACAGACCAAAAGCCAGTGCTGACCATGCTTATTTTATTAATAACCATCATTCAACAGCAAAACAGCTGAATGCCTTAAAAATATTTAAACAGAACACACACACACACACACACACGGTGTGATCTGCTTCCCGTCCAAAAACACTAGTTTTTTTTCTAAGTCTAACTAAAATTAAAGAGTGAGGAACAATCAACAATCAAGGAATAAACCAAGCTGTGTAGATGCTTTATCGAGATGGGTGGATGTTTATGTGTTTCCACTTTCTTTACTTACATCAGAGGCGGGTCCTTTGTCGGCCCCCGGACAGGAAAAGGTGACAAATTCATGACAGCGCTTATGGACCACAAAACAGCACACTGGGGAGATAGAAAGAGAGAGAAAAAGTGAATACTAGCTCAGGCTTCTTCGCAGTGCAAAATAAGGCGACACAATAACACTGAGATGAATCAATACGTCAATTATGTGGCATTAGTCACTGCAAAATAGGCTACTCGTACTTCAGCAGTTTGCATTTGTTTCTTCCTTGCTCTCAACATCTATATTTAGCTTTGCTGTTTCAGTTTAGATGATTTTAAATTTAACCGCAGCATGGTGGGAAGTCTAATAATCGTGTCCAGCAACATTAAAGCTGCCGCAGGAAACTTCCCACATTAGAAGCTTCAAATGGCAGCAGCTTGTATACCTGGTGATTTGACTTCGTGTTCTTACTCACTGCTTGAATTTATTCAGTGTAGTGACTGAAATAAACACAGTTCATACTTGCAGCCTCATATAGCACATGGCAGCTCATCCCATAAAGAAGGAAATAAATCCTTTTAGAGGGAAAGTAAAAGGCCTAAAAAATGCTTAAGATCTTTTGACGCTCGTTCCTTGGGGGATAAGCCTATAAAAATACTGAGCATTGTTAAAATAATCAGGTGTATGTTTATTTTATGTAAAAGAGGCAATCTACATTAACCAACAAGTGCACTTAAGTTCATCGTGTAAACATGGCTGATATAGCCATATTCATCTGCAGTCCCCGGCAGGTTGATGGCATTCATAGACAGTAAATGAAAAACAAAGATTTTGTGGCATCTAAAAATCAAGTAAGAGACAGATGCATATTAATTATAAAAGAAAAATAACTATACTACATATTAAACATCAAACATCCATTAAAAAGGACATATAAAAATGCACAGACAAAAGCACATTGCTAAAATTACTAAAACCAGTGACCGGAATTGTATTATGACAACATAAAAGTCATGCATGAATTACTGTGATGACATTAATCAATAACTTCATTATTTTCTTAAACAATAGTTTGTTTTTACAAATATCAGAATTTCCATCATGATTTTCAAGTTCAACAAAGAGTCCAACCCAACGAGCTTTAGTTTGCCATCGTACCAGGGCACCAGAAAATATTCACACACACACACACACACACACACACACACACACACACACACACATATATATATATAATTAAGTGGTCTAGCTACCTGAGAATTCAGTGCTGTAAATATAATGTAATATAAAAGCAATTCCTCCTCATTTTTTAAAGTTTGAGGTCATTTTTAATCGAGAATAGAAAGTCGTACACAGAGACTGACAGAGACAGTGCTCATATACAAGAAGCAAGTGTAGTGCCATGGAGACCCAGTATTGTAAGGTCACTGGTGGCTCTTCACAAATTTCTGAGCTAACAAGCTCTCCAAGGTCCAATAATGGGGATGCTAGCTACACATTTCAAGCTCTCAGTCAGCACCCCTGCTACTCATTGCAAAAAAATTTTAACTTTAGATTTTTCAATTTTAACCACACCCCGTTTGTTCATTTAAAATCACAAGTGTGTTCTTATTCTAATGCTTCCTTCAGGTCCACTGGCTGATCTGCAAGAGTGCAAGATAAAAGTGGCAACCAGTTTTTGGCAAAAAAGTGACTTAAGATTTTTATAAACCTATTTTAACTGGCAAAATGGATTGACTGATTGATTTTCCCCCTAGGATTTATAATGGGGTTTATATTCCCCCAATTTCCCCCCGGGATTAAAAAAAGTATTCTGATTCTGATTCTAATATAGGTCAGAGTAAATAAAATAATCCAGAGTCATAAGCACAGCCACAGGAGAAACGACTTCTTTATCTTCTAGTTAACCTCTTCATAAATCTTGTTGACTACAGTCAATTTAGGAACACAAACAAGGGCAGCTTGCAGCTGAGTGTGAAGGGGCTAGGACGAGAATTAGCACCTCGAAGTTTGACATCATGGTTTTCAGCTGAAAAAGGGTGCCCACTCCAGGTTAGGAAAGAGTTGCTGCCCCAAGTGGGGTTCAAGTATCTTGACATCTTTTCATGAGTGAGGGAATAAGTGGGAGATTGACAGACAGATTGGTGTACCCATCTGTCGCAGTGAAGAGAGAATTGAGTGTTAAGGCAAAGGTGTCAATTTGCCAGTCAATCGATGTTCCCATCCTCACCTACGGTTTGAGTAGTGACCAAAAGAATGAAATCACAGACACAGGCAGCCAAAATGAGCTTCCTCCAAAGGGTGTCTGGGCTCTGTCTGGGTGTCTGGTTTAAGAGTGGAACCACTCCTACTCCACACTGAAAGGAGCCAGTGGAGACCGTTTGGGCATCCGACAAGGATGCCTCCTGGACGCGTCCTAGGTGAGCTCTTTCAGGCACATCCAACTGGAAGAGCAGACCCAGGACATGCGGGAGGATTTATATATCCCAGCAAACGTAACTCCGGAAGAGTTGAAGGAGATGGCCACAGAGAGAAAGGTCTGGACATTTCTGTTTAGACTGCTGCCCCCATGAACTAAAACCGGATAAATGGCGGAAAATGGCTAGATGGATGGCTGCCATCAGACAATTCAAATACATACAAACAATAACACAGTACTACCTATGGTCACATGTGATTATGTTACAAACTGCAAAAACATCTTTGGCCACAACTGCAATCATTCAGTTACAAGAAACATTAAAGACATACTCATGCCCATTACCAATGATATAAACGTATCGTTATTTACACTGTTTGACCCAAAATAAGTAGCCGTACACAAAAAAAACCAGTTTTCCCCCGCATTTTGCACAACCTAGTTCAGCTTCAAACCAAAATCCATGAATAAATCCACTAATGTCAGCAAGTGTTTGACACAGTGGCCAATCTACACTCAACTGCACAGTAAAAGGGTAGAGGCAATGTCATAAACTGAATCTCATTTAGTCATTTTGGCAACATCAAAACAAGCGCAAAAAATGAAGAGCTGTGCTGATAATACGACTTAAAATGAATAGGATTCAGTCCACACAGCATTAGATCATTCATTTCAGTTACTTTTAGAGTAAAACTGCAGGACTGTTTCTTGTATTTGTTCATCATAGTTAAAATAATATTTTGGGGGGATTTTTTTTAGTTGTGCTTGAACAGAAATAACAATTTGGAGATGCCCAGCGAAGTTACGAGAAACTGCAGGGGATTTTCACTTTCTTCACCATGTTCAGGCAGAGCTGCTACTGATTCAAAAAGGCATCTAGGGATGGAGCCAAAGTAAGACCAGGCACCTTTAAAATGATCACAGAAAGAAACAGGTCCATGACTTTTTCTCACTCTGGGTCTGATACAAATAAAGAACAATCATGCCCTACAGATGAAGACATAACTATAACCAACAGAAGAAGTAGAACAGCTTAGCACATATCACCGAGGTATTTTTACATAAATCTTGCGCAGTGCTGATTTAAACCACTTCCACTTTAAAAAGACTTGCAATATTATCCAAAAACGGAAATCGACACCAGTGTGATTCACATTGACCAAACTGGCGAACATGTGCATGAAAATATTACCTTGCTGCAACAACAGCCAGTTCTTAAAAAACACCACACGGACACACACATGCACGCAGGATGACATTACGCTGTGCTTTAATCTTAATTATTCACCTCCTCATTATATTTGAATGAGGCACAGTGGCAACTGGAGGCCCTTTCCACGGGTTTCTAGCAGTTAAGCAACAGAGTGCTCAAGGGCGTGCGTGAGGGTGTGTGTGTGTGTGAGAGTTTATTTGAGCAGGAGTGAAGCCGGGTCACATCAGTCCGATTCTAAATCAAACAGACACCACAGACACAGCAGTAATGTGGATGGGATGAAGATGGTCCTTCTGTGGCCCTGCACAATGCAAATGAGCCCACAAAATGCAGGGAGAGCGACTAAAAAGGGGAGGAAAAAAGAGAAGACGACGAGACAGGAGGAAAAAAAGGGTTACGAAGCGGAAAGCCTGTGGTTGCATGTCTATCTTTGTGAAGACCAACCTGAGTTTTAAATCTGGGGAGTGAGGACAGTTTGGAAACTGAGGCCGTTCTGATGGAACAGACCTCCAACAGGCTGGTGGACAATTTGGAGGTTGTTTTAGGGTCCACGCTTAAATTAGGTGTAGCTTCGGAGATGAGAGTTGGGGTTAGGCATTCAGTTGTGACAGTTAGGGTTAGAGTAAGAGGTTAGGGAATGCACTGTGCCAACGAGGGTCCTCACAAAGATATAAGAAGAAATGTGTGTGTGTGTGTGGGCAGGAAGGGATGGGGGCACAGCTGGGTTTGAGGCAATGTGAGGGGGTGGAAATTCATTTGTGTGTTTGCAGCATGTCAGAAAGACAGAAACAGAGAAGTAGAGCGGCAGAAAACACCGAAGAATGCAGCTGCACTTTAAAGCTTTTTGTTCATAAATCTGCTCTGTCACGCACACACCCATCTGCACGTGCACACACACACACGCACACACACACGAAAAAGGTACACACTGCTGAAAGACAGGCCTAGTGACCTGGCGAAGAGGTCCTCGTTCTGTTGCTTAGCAACCAGGCTGAGCCCTACAGTCCAGTCTAAGCTCACCGCCCCATTTTTTTCTGACTGACAGCATTAACAGCAAACCAGAGCCGCTCCAAAAAAGATTCCTGTGAGAGAAAATGCCAGTTTGACAGCGGGCCGGCAGTTTCACATCAACAGGAGGAGCACCGGGAAATTCCTCCATCTTGGATGAATACCAGTCCACAAACAACAGACACAGACACTCATAATCACCAAGCCTCGCTTTGCCTGAATAAACTAGAATATAAAGATAATTCTGCGCTCCTGGGTGGCTCTCTGAAGACTCTGGCTGATGCTGCTTTCATGTCATAGTGTAGTGAGATCTGGATCAGATGACCCTGAACCTTAGATATGCTGAGATAAGCTCAGGCTGCTGGGGGACTTTCCATCATGCACTGAACATTTATTCTCCACTCACCTCTTTTCACCCCCCATGCATTTATCTGCCAATATAACATTAAATTTTGTCTTCTTTTCTGTCTCCTTTTTTCTCCTCTTTCCCCTCAACCTGCAACCAGTCGAGGCACATGGCTGTTCCTCCCTGAGCCTGGTTCTGCTGGAGGTCTCTTCCTGTTAAAATGGAGTTCTTCCTTCCCACAGTCGCCAAGTGCTTGCTCATAGGGGATTGTCTGATTGTTAGGGAGGTTTTCGCTAATACTGTAGGGTCTTTACCTTGCAGTATAAAGCACCTTGTTGTGAACTGGCACTATATAAATAAAAACAAAGGGAAATTGAATTGAACTGAATGTCAGGATGTAAATTTGAGCAGCAGAGTCCAAATTGAGAAAAGTCCAAATTGGCTTCAGTTGTAAGAGTTGGAAATATTTGGATTTTTTTAATTTTTATTTTTTTACAAGTGTCAACACTGTTACAAAATGTCTACCAAGCCTTCAACAGCTGCATTTACATTTACTATATTAAAACATAAAATTATGAGACAAATATTATGAGCGAAGGCCTGCACTAGGAAGCAGAATTTGGGCTTATTCAGGCAAATTCAAGGTTAACTCTGGGGTTTTAATACTACAGAGGCGGTTCACTTTTTACTAGGGTATACCACCTTGGTAACTATGCTGCACACTAGGATCGGGGGCAGCATACAGCTACAAGTGTTCTAGCCTATCCTCACATGCTGAAGGAGGAGGATTTCCACAAACATAGCAAAAATCACAAATGGCACAACAAAAACCCCACGTGGAAGATGGTGACTGGTTCAGCTGCCATGATAGCTTCACCCGCCCCGCTGATAAGAAAGGCAGTCGGGAGTCAGGTACCGAAAGTACCTTGTGTTCCAGGTGGATGACCAAGGAGTGATAATTGGCAATATGAAATGCTATTATCCTTTTCAGACCAAGAGAGGAAATACTTCCACTTTAGTGAAGAGCCTGAAAGAGACCAGCATCTAGATCTGCTCAATTAACATCATACAAAATACTATCCCTTCTTATGTTCTCCTGAAATATACATTACCATTTAGTTTGAGGCAGCTGGGATTGCTGCTGTGAAATCAAATATGCTCCACAAGCTAAAATGTTTGTAATAGCAACATTAGTTGCACTATGTTATCTTTCTGTTAATGCCACCCTTTTCATGTGAATGGACTCGCAGCTGGATCGATAAACCCAGGGTTGACTCATCAAGCTGATAACTTGTGTGACCACTTATCTTCTGTCTTCACTTAACCCAAGTTAAGTAAAAACAGAACAGAAAGATGTCCTGGGTGTATTGAAACTGTTGCGTAGTAAAGGGTCCTGTTCAGCTAATATCTGTCTACTCATACTTCATTAATTATAGCATTATTGTATGTGAAGAAGGTCAGTGCCAGTATATCCTGTGTTACTCTTTATTTAAGCTGAAAGTTGTCACAGCTAGTGCTGCTTCTGTGACGTTCCACTCTTCAGTTTGTGCTACACAGTTTTCATTATGGTGGGTGAAAGGGGCTGCAATGGTAGCCCAAAAATAAATATATTTAAAAAATACACCACATAATCCATGTACAACTTCGTAAGATTGTAATAGACTGGTGACCTGTCAAAGGTGTACCCACCCTCTAGATCAGTGTCAGCTGGGATAGGCTATAACCCTCCCCCACAACCTTGAACTGGATCAGAACATGGATGGATGATTACATCACATGCAATCTTCTTGTTTCAATTCTAGTCAGGGACCAGCATAATACACCATACCCTGACTCTAATTTTTCTTCACAGCTGACCTTGAAATAAAATGATTCGTGTATGGGCTTGTTTTCTACATAAAATAAAAGTCGTCACAGGTCCACTCGGTTCTAAGGAACTGAGAGCGACCCAGTACCCAGAGTCCTTCTGGTCTAAATGCTTCTCGGTTTAATCAGGTCAGGCAGTGTCTTGTTATACTGCCGCAGTACTCAGGTCGTCTCAGACACTGCAGACACCACAAGAGAAGTGAGACTGCAAACTTGGATACAAAGAAAAAAAAACTGGGGTGTTTGTGAACAAGTTAATGTATTAAGAGGAAACAGACTGTAAGGAAGCAACAGCAGCTGGCACATCAGTTGCTGTGTTAGAGCCTGTTTAGGTTGACCATATTTTGTGTAAGAGTAAGTACTCTGGTTTATTTTAGTCAGGTCAGGCTCTGCTTGTGTTGCCCTGGGATCAACACTGGATCATTTGCTTTTTCAGCCTCAGTGTTGTCAGTTTATCTTCCGATCAGCAGCTTAGACCAGCTAGTCTATCATCCAATAGATCACAAAGATCTGGATTAAAGGGTCAGCCATAGCCTTAAAATCCAATCAAAGCAAACTTCAAGCTGGAAAATTAGCTGATTTAAAGCATAATTTTCTCATCCTCTGTGAATTTGAGTCTCTTCTTTTAGTCAGCTGTGACAACTGGAGGACATTTGCAGAGTTCAGAGGACCAGCTGAGCTCCAGCTCATAAAAGCAACATTATTTAAAGCAATTGGTGAAAATAACTAATGCAGTCAACTAGACTGAAATAAACCCTTTAAATTAAAAGATATTCTTTAAAAAAACAAAAACACAGCAACTTCACTTAAAAATGGGAAAAATATTATTTGTTAGTTTTAAAGCAGTAAGCAGAAAAGACCCACTGATCTGTGGAGCATCTTTGCATCCAAAATCGATTGTTTACTACTAAACAGCAAACAAATGATTGATCTTCAAACTGACATGTGTTTAATATGAACTCTCCTTTTCTCCAAAGTAGTCTCTGGAGTCAGCCCGTTTATACAAATAGACTTTTCAGTCAGTTTTAAACGTTAATTATGTTCCAGTCACTGGCAGTAATGTTGTTACCCCCAACTTGCAGCAGCACAAAACAAGGCACTGGACATCAAATACATCTGATAAACAGACTGTAAAGCTGATTACGTCTCGGGTGTCAAAGTGCAGAGGCCAGTGGGGCGTGAAGTGGCCAGATCAGTGAAAATCACACACTTCCTTAGAAGGGCTAAAGCGTTTCACTTCAATCACTTTTTGGTGGAGCAAAAATTATCACCAACGACACAGCTGTAAGCAGCCAATATAAACACGCAGAATGATAAAACAGATTGCCTTCATTTCCGCTTAAGATGAACACGTTCAGTCTTTTTTTTTTTTTTTTTTTTTTTTTTTTAAAACCACAAA
>VUQH01042205.1:9065-20874 GCA_015106775.1 Etroplus canarensis | reverse complement strand
CTTCAGTCTTGTTTTTTTTTTTTTTTGCTGATTTTGCAACACTAACAGGTCAAAACAGTAATTTGACTTTCATGCAAATTTGTTTTCCTGAGCTACAAACAAATCAGGTCATCCTGCAGTCTGGAAGGAGGTAGTAATGCAGCTGAAGCCGTTTGTTAGAAGGAGAGTAACTGCTGCACTTTCACAGTTTAGTTACAATACAAGATATATACACAAGCCAATATATAATGTGTCTTTCGAGATGCAACAAGGGCTTGCATTTCACAGCTCAAGCCCTCTGATATACTGTGTACGCACAAACTTTATCTTGAGAAAAGTTGGGATATTTTACAAAATGCAATAAAAACAAAAATCTGTGATATGTTAATTCTCATGAAATTCATGAAAATGTTCAGTAGTTTACCTGAACAACTTAATCTTACTCAGTAAATATACACAAATTTAGAATTTGATGGCTGCAACACACAAAGTTGGGACAGAGTTAAAATAAGATCGATGTGGCTCCACTTCTTCCCATTGTACAGCCAAATTGCAATTTTGGAGCCAGAGTCTGTGCAGTAGTGGAGTCGCTATATCCAACTCCCTCGGGGAGGTAATGCAGAACACCTCCCATTGAACAGAAGTCAGAGCTGCCATTCATGAGGTTACACCCCAATTTTACGGCATCAAATTAGTCATTCGAAACAAACTTAGAAAAAAGGTGACCCTTTGGACCCAAATTAACATGATAAGAACTGCTTAAAAAGGCAGAAACCATTTTAGGGAAAATTTATCTGTGGAGAACTTCATTTTAGTTTGACCTCGTGCTATCCACTAACATGGAAGCGGCGGTATGTAGGACTTACATTGCAGCCAGAGAGCAGATGGCAACAGAGACATTTTAGTTTCACTTTTAGGGAGGCATCAGGTCGTTGTCAGGTCGTCCATGGTTTCTACAGTCACTGGTAACAGAATCGTTTAGCGTGTTGCAGCCGGCAAATTCTAAATTTGTTAGTTGGTCAGTAAAAGTACTGAAAACCCTTGCTTCGTACTTTAATTGTATACATAAAGGTTTGCATGAATTGACAAATCGCAGACGGTTGTTTTTAATTGCATTTTAGAAAATATCCCAACTTTTCTAAAAATGTGGTTTGAAGTTTTTGGAAACAATGTGGAAAGCCAAAATTAGAAAAAACATTTTACCAGAAATGCTTGGCAAAAAAATCCTTATTAACTGGACATAACATACATGTTTTATTTTAAAAAAATAATAATCTTACATTTGTACATATTATAGGTTCAGCAAACAAAAAAATAAAATGGCAGAATCTGAAACACTTCTACAGTTCTTTCCTCTCATCTGAGGAGAACAAGCATGTGTATGTGCTTTGCATTACTAAAAATACCAGTGTCAGCAGTGACATGTGGCTTCAGATCCCGCTCTCCCAGGAGGAAGTCCTGTGTTTTACCCATTGCGCCACTGCATTTTACTTCCTACACTGACTTTACAGTTTTCATACACACTTTACTACACTATGCTACTCACTTTATCTGGTCTGAGAAGACCTGTGATAGCTTCCAAACACTGGCTAGATTTTCTAAAGCCTGAAAATAGAGCCCAGAGGAAGTCCAGGAGACTTGTTCCCTTTCAGAACACTGGAGTGATAATATTCTTTAAGGTTATCTTGGAGTTCGTATATAGATAGCATAAACATGAAGCCTATCCCATCTTTAAATACTAATTTATAGAAATATTAACAGTACGTTTTAATTATGTCTGAGTGAGCACCATGGTCACTTCCTTCCGTTGTTAAGGTTTCATCCGTTTTTGTTTATTTTGGTTTTTTTACAAACAGAATCTAGTAATATTTATAATTCACTTTCTACATGGCACAAGTCCAAGTGTTATCAAGTGTTATAAGTGCATTAAAGGACTTACAGAATTTGTGCTGTCTGCGCTTATCTTTATGCATTCTTTAAAAACAGTCATGCAGACAAATGCAATAACATGAGGGAAAAAAATCTGAATGACTAAACACACTTCGCCCTGTGATGTCATGACAGGAAAACTGACTTCATTTATTATACACAGAGTGATTGTAAGCACACTACATTTTCCATACAAGTGACAACTAGGACAGTACATCAAATGATGCAGTTAGCTGCATTCGTTTTGTGACAATGACACATAGGCACACATGGAATAAATTAATAGTAAGTTTTAAGTTAAGAGCACACTGAACCACGATGGTATACGCCGTAGTATGGCGAGATCGCTAAAAATTTTTGAGCATGCACAAAATTTCCGACGTATGCCAGTGTATGGCTCATACGTCCCGCATACGTGGACCATAAGTTGTAGGTAAGTTATGTGATCGTTCACACACGTCACTTGTAAGTTACTCATAAGTCAAAACACTTGGAGATGATGTCTAGCGTACCCAAAACTTATTTTTAACCTATGAGTAATGTATTTTGAACCTATGTGCAACTTATAACGAACTTATCTCCAACGCATATTTACGTATGTAGACATATTTGACGTGTTCTGGAAGCCCACAGCACTTGTTTCTAACTTAACAGCTATCGTATAATGGCATAATGGCTGAGAGTAGGTGTCAGCCACGCTCTCTCTTCCTCGCTCACTTGGCCCGCTCCTCACTCTGGGAGTTCCTTCCAGCTGACAGCAATCTACAGACTCACCTGCCAGTCAGACCGTTCAGTTTCCTCTTTCTCCTTTGGATCTCCCTCGCCACTATTCATGGATATTATTCTTCCTCTGACTTTCTGCCTGCAGTAACTCCAAGGCTTGAGACTGATTATAATCTTTAATTACTTCAGAGACTTATTTCCCTTGGTGTTATTAAAGCCTTTGTCAACTCGCTTTATTGTGTACCTGCATTTGAGTCCATAAGTAAATAAATTGTGAAATTAAGACAGTTTAAGTTTTTCTTCAGTATGACGGTAATGTTGATACTGCGAACAGGCCACTACACGATATGCATAAGTTGTGAACGGTGAAGACACGCAAAGCATTCTTTGGTATAAGTTATCTATATGTTATCAAAACATTCTATATAAGTTATGAATAAGTTATGTATACGTCCATAAGTTTTAAAAAAAACATAGTTCTACGTTTTAGAGAAATTTTGAAGCGGCATATGCTGGTTAAATCATCAAGGTGTGACAGGGGCCTTAGGAATTATAACCAAAAGTAATGGGACAACTGACTGACAAGAGGTTTCATGACAACAAAAGACAATTAAGTGTATGATGGCAGAACTGATCCCTTGATTAAGAAACCCCCTTTCACAATCAAGTCAAAAACACTCAAGGTAGGTGTGTGATTGTCAAGGTTTACAAGCAAGATACTCCTTCATAAACATAAACACAGAGGGTTCACAAGAAGGTGCAAACTACCAGTTACACTGAAGAACAGGAAAGGCCGGATTAGACTTTGCCAGAAACATCTAAAAGAGAGACCTGCAAACAAGTAGCAACTGAAGGAAGCTGCAGTAAAGGCCTTGGTGTTTACATTAATGAAACGACAAGAAACATCAGCGTAAAACTGACTCATGTCCAAATGAGAGAATGGCAGCATTTTAACTGAATGGCGAAGCCACCAACACAACTTCTACACAGCAGCCATGAAGGCATAAAATAACAGATAAACACAGTGTTACAAATTACTTCAAACAAGGGTCTGCTCTTATTAATGTGATTAAAAACACGTCCATGATCTAGTACTACTTCTCAAAATAGCTGTTGTGAAATAGGCCAATGTTATGTGGTCCATATCTGAAATGGACTAATGTTACGGTTTAAAAAAGAAAGTACAGAAAAAATTTATACGTTTAACAATTATGTGTCAACTGCATACACCTGGCATTTATAACCAAGGAAACTGTTTGAAATTCACCAAGTTGCCATTATTTGAATTAGCAAAAGACATTCTCTACTTGACGTACATCCATTAGGTCGTGCAATCCAGCAGCTACGCAAACTCATTGCTGCAGTGAGTGGTGACATTTTACTAGCATTAGCTAACAGTTATGCATATATTAACCCACTGAATTTCCCTCCTTCAGTCTTCACTGCTTCTCTCAACTCTGGTAAAATGAAAAATAAAAAAGGTTTAAATTTAGACACGTACAATTCAAATTCAGATATTCAGGTTACAATTTTTAAAAAATGAAGTTACATCTAGGGCCTTAACAATTCATCGAGTAACTAATAATTCAATTACAAAAAAACGCTTTATGCAGACAGCACCTTTTTATGCAAATTCCTTGCTCTAATGCTTCATTTAATCCACGCTATGTAGTGCTCAATGATCACCTTGATTATTACTGTCACAAAGGTGTGCTTATACAAGCTAGATGTCAGTTACACATTTTTCATCAACAATGTTCGTTTATCCATTCTAAAAAACTTGAAATCATAGTCCTAACTTCAGTATACACAGTAAAAAAACCTGGTCAATGATGAACTTTCCCTTCTGTCCACTATTGACTCCAATTGCCCCCCTGTGATTAATAAAGCACTCTGAAAATAAATAAATAATTGAGAGTGGTAACTTTCCTCAAGACAATGCAGCATTTTTCCTCTCTTTTTTACTCTCTACTCTACAGAGTAGCTGGCCAAATAAACTTCAGACCACCTATCAACTCAACTCAACTCAACTGTCAGCTTTAAAACAAGAGGGGGCATGACCAGGAAGTGCTGATCATTTTGATCAGCATTTGTCTAATATATTTACAGACTCATCGAGACTGACAGACGAATTGGTACGGCACTGGCAGTGAGGTGGAAGCTGTACTGGTCTGTTGTGGTGAAGAAAAAGCCAAGTGTGAAAGCAAAGCTGTCGATTTACCAGTCAATCTACGTTTCCACCCTCACCTATGGTCATGAGCTATAGGTAGTGACCAAAGAGGAGGTCGTGGATACAAGCAGCCAAAATGAGATTCCTCCGAAGGGTAGCTGGGCTCTCCCTTAGAGACAGTGTGAGGAACTGTCATTTGGGAGGGGCTTAGAGTAGAGCCACTACTCCTCCAAGTCAAAAGGAGCCAGGAGCATGTTCCATCGTCAGGAAGCCCTGGGGCAGACCTAGGACATTCTGGAAACAATATATTCCTTAGCTGACTTGGGAACACCTTGATGTTCCTCCGGGAGAAGCATCCTTGGCCAACGCACTGAACCCCAAATTGTTCCTGATGCATCGATCAGAGTGTAATGATACGCATGATAGTTAAATACGCTTAAAGCCATAGAATAAAGCGCCACAAACAATGAGGCCTACAATAAAAAGCATTTTGAGTGCTCAGTCAGGACACAAAAGCGTTATATAAGTAGCAGTCCATTTATCATTTGCCTATGTTTGTCTTATTCTTTGTGAATGTTATGCGTTTTTTGATGTCAAACATGCTGTCCTATTATTGCTGTATGTGCAAAGTGTCATTAGTAAATAAAAATATGTAATAAATAATGCAAATTCAAAAGCCAAATTACCCATCAGAAAGCAGAAAAGCTAGTTGTACACTTTCCCTTCAAATGGCTAAAATCCAGTGGTTAGCTAATAGTGCTGTGACTAAAAATAAGTGAATCATTGTGATGCTTCATCTGTTTTTTGGAGTTTTCTTTGCATCAGATTTGGCAGAGTTGCAATTCCAAATTTATACAACAGGTTTGACAGCATTAGTGCTCATGACTCAAAGTGAAAAGGCTGTTATTATCGCTCTATAATTTTTGAGGAGGAGGTTAAAAAAATGTAAAAATGTACATTTCATATCTGTTGCTCAATTAATCCATGAAATAGTCGATAGACTATCAATTACCAGTTATCAACTGCGGCAGCACTAGTCACATAAGAACTGTAACAACTGTTTGAATTTCATTATGCTACTTTTACTGTGACGCAGGTCTCAAGTACAGTTTTAAATATAGTTATCAAATGCTGAAACCTCCCTGGGCTAAGTGTCTTATATCAAGACACCAAAACTGCAAGTTTGAGTGGACTTTGAGTTGAAACAGTTTTGACATTTGCTGTTTCCAAAGTCAAAAACAAAATAAGCAACTCGCATTTTAAGCAAAAAATCGAATTGCAAGATCATAAGATGAGAAATCGTTAGCATTTCTTGCTTACAAATCTCTCCACAAACTTTCAAACTAGGTTCAATTAAGTGAGCCAAGATCCAATAAGAGAGAACTCAAAAGCATCGTGCCACATCCATGGGATCTTAAAATGATGCAGTCTGAATAGCACATTTGTTTTCCACAAAATTGTTTATTATATAAAATCTTAAAGTATGACAGGCTGTTTGTTTCTGGGATTAACGATATTACATGAAAGGCATCAAACATCAAAGTGCAGTTAAGCTCTTTCAGGAAGCATATGCAAGTACAGTTTCTCTGGAAATTGCTTCAGGGCTGAATTCTGAATCCAAAACACTTTGATATAACAACCCTTTCTCGCTGCCAAAATCATGTTACAGCAGAAAAAGCAAAGATGTAAACAATGAAATTAGTGATAGTTAAATTCCATTTCAGGCTCCAACACCATGCATGCAGGTTCTCCGTATCCTATCAGGGTTTACTGGGATTGCTTGGACAGGACTGCGACATCGCACAACAACACCTGTGCTTTAAATAGTATGACAAATTAAAATCACATGAAAAGGGCCTTTGAAGACATCAGTATATCAACTGGTTGCTTCCCCCTTTACAATGCAAATGGCTTCTTCTCAGCACCTCTTGAATCCCAGCGATGATTTTCTAACCACTTGGTAGCATTTTTCATTTATGTAATGTGTTAATATAATTTTCACGTGTAACATTCCCTCAAATCACGATAACCTCACTGAACAGAAAACTGGCCTTCACACGTTCAATCCTAACCTCTGCATCTCACGTTAGCAGGAAACAACAAGAGAGTAACTTCCTCTTTTTGCTGTCACTGCACTCAGGTGTGCAGGCATATACAAAGGAGTGCCCATAAAAGAAATGCTAAAGCCAGGAAAGAAAAAACAGGCATCTTTGAACACCTGCTGAACAGGAATCCAACACAACCACAATGGACACAAGATACTATTGTCACCTGTATAAAACTCTTTCTTCCGCTGAAACATACATGCAGCCCTGCATGTCAGAACAAGTCTGCACCACATGCCTGAAATTCCTGAACCAGCAGGACAATGCTGATTGACTTTTGTACATTTGCACACCTCCCATTTACTCAAATCTACATCATTCTATTTCCTCCTTTACAACTCTTTAAGCACCACCATTCACACAGTCTTTGCTGCTCCTTGTTCGTGAATCTCCTTTTCTCTCACCTTACACAAAAAGGATAAAGCCGTTCTATTTACAAGGATCATAACCCTTGTTTAAACAGTATACAATGGTCTTCTTTACTCTGAAGCCAGAAGTTGATAGAGTCACATGTTAAAATAATGCCAACAAAAGGAGCTTTTAGATAATACAATACCAATAATAAACTGTTTATATAGGACTTTTTAAAGTGCTTCACATGAGCAAAGATATATAAAAAAGAATTGGACTAAAAGCATTTTATATATTACAACTCACTTAAACTAAAAGTTCAAAATAGCACCTGAAGGGCACTGCAACATTTCCAAAGTCATAAATGTACCTCCTGGAAAGTTCCAGAACAAAAGGCATAAACCATCACTGCAGCAGAATATCACAAATGTTTGTTTTACATCTTTTATTTGTGACTTGGATGTGTAAAAACTCACTTTTCAACCACATTTACTCAAGGTTGAACCCTAATGTCTTTTAACCAGTAAATCCCCAAACGAAGACTTACTGAGAACTTGAGACAAATATTTGTTTATTTCTATCTGTGTAAGTCTATAAAAATCCAGTGAACTGTATTGTAGGTTCTTATATTTTAAAAAGACGCACTCATTCACCTCAAATATGTAGTGAGCACTATTTGTTTGATCCACATTTAAATTTAATTTTCATACTGCATATTTACAGAAGTTTCAGTATGAGTAACACCGCAACCAATCTTTTGACCTGTGCATAAGAGCCATTCCATTTCATTTAAAATCTTTATTCTCTCCTCATAACACACTTTTCAACCCAGTTTAATTCAAAGATTTGTTTGATCCAGAGTTTAATTAATTTACATGTTTACTTTTTATTCTGTAATGTAATTCGCAACACCACAAGACTTGTTCAATCACTTATACTAAACACTAACAATCATCTACCAGAAGGGAAAGGCAAAAAGAGGGCGACTCAAGACCACATGGCAGAGCTAAAGATGCTCAGCTACAGCTGGAGCACCACTGAGAAACTGGCAATAGAGACAGCAGCGAAGAGGTTCTGTTGTTACCCTGCATGCCAGCTGGCATTCTGAGCACTGAGAAATAGAACCATTCTCTCAAAATGAGTAAAACTAAGGGGGAAAAAAACAACACTGTTGATACATTCCAGAGAAACATTACTGACAAGCTGCTTGTTCCTGTTTTTGAATGGCTGTAGCTGATTTGGATAGATAATCATCATCAGAAGATATTTTAATACGATGCGTTTTTCTGTAGAGTTTGAAGTTACTTGTAACTTTATGAGCTCCCTTTAAGATCATTATATCACGTAGTAAAGTCATAAGTGTTGATTTATACTGCTGTGCTACTCAGAAACACAGAATTATATTTATTAGGTTACAGCTGGCTATATGTTGCAGGTGCATATCTTGTGAAATTCACAAGGCTAATTGTCATGTTCATGTCGGACGCGCCACTTGTGTTCAGTTTAAAATCAGCTGGAAGTGCCATGTTTTATAATAATTAATTGTATTTACAGTATGAAAGATTTTCTGCTGCAGGAATACATTTTATACATGCAACCTGTTGAGCTTTACCTTAGTAACACCACTGAACGAAGCACAGCTGTAAAGTTACATACTGTATGCATCACATCATCACTGAAATTTGCATGTATTCAGTTAGTGAGATAGAAAATGTATAAATGCTTGGTCCTAATCTGCTGAGATGTCTCAGGCTCAGATTAGAAAATTGATCGGTCACATTTGTAGGCTATTTATCACCAAGAATACCTGTACAATCAATAAAATCCATTTCACTTTGATCTGGCAGTAAACTAAAGCAATTTCCACATCTCCTATATTAGGCTATGGGAGACGGTAAGATCTGATGAATCAAAAGTTTCAGAGACCTAATGTGCAGCTGTCATGCTAGAAATAAACAGCAGCACCAAGCGGAGATCTTATCACCTGTTTTACTGATAATGTCTCCGACCAGACCAGACAGCATGCAATCCATTCATTTTGTGTGGAAAAACAGTCAAATGACTTGTCAAACCTCCCTTTTATGCAAGCGCACACAGATCGTGATGCAGAAAGCCTGAAGTAACAAAGAAAACTGACGATGCCCACTATCATGGTTTTATCAAGCTACCTAACACAAAGAATCCTGGTTATATTGAACTTGCTTCATTGTATACGTCTCCCAGATTTCATATGTAGGCTAAAATTGTTTGCCTGTTTGCAATATTCTCCACAGGTTAACTGCCTGCTCTAAGTGTAGGGAGAGGGTTGTGTGTTTGAATGGTTAGCTTTATGAGGAGATTTATTGACGGCGTGTTCCCGAGCCCCTCACTCAAAGCCTCGTCTACACATAATTCTACCCTTGCCGCTCAAACGCCGTCACTGCTCCCCACCTGTCCAGGACTACTCTTCAACCAATCAGCATTCAACCTACACGTTGCGTCATCCTCGCCGAGCTATGGACAGTTGGCTTTTTGGAGGACTGCGCATCTGCACTGGTTGCGTTCCCCTCCACGTAGACAAATACCAATGCAGACAAACATGCTGTACCAAAAATCCGACATAAGTTTCGGTACTTACATCGTATGCAGAACTGATGGCAGCAGCATACAGCTACAAGTTCTAGCTTATCATCACATGCTAAAGAAGAGGAGGATGACCACAAACACAGGAAAAACTACAAATGGCACAGCATAAATTTCATGTGGAAAGACGGCAACCAGCGCAGCTGCCATTATAGTTCCGCCCGGCTTGTTAATAAAACCGGCTACAGCGGAAATACTTTGTGTTTAAGGCAGATGACCAAGGACTGATAAGTGACTCACAAAAGGCAATATTCAAATTGCTATTGTGCTTTTCAGACAAAGGGAGGAAATGCTTCCACTTTTAGCAAAGTACCTAAAAGAGAATTCCAGGTTTCATATCAACAACATCCAAAGTATTATCTTTCTTGTTTTAGCCTGAAATACACACTGCCATTGTGTTTGAGATGGCTGGTGTCGTCCTTGTGAAATCAGCTGTTCCTGGTTGAAATGTCTGCACTGGCTACCTTCGTTAAAATGCTTATGTTAACTTAAACTAACTAAGGTTATACATCATAGTAACAACACTGATGTGTTGGTGTTCCTGTCGGAAACCTTAAACTTGTACAGGAAAAGTTCAAAAAGCCGTGAAAAATGATTCCAGTCATAGGAATCATTGCAGCTTTGATGCAAACTGTTGCACAACCAGCACATAAAACACAGCATTTTATTCTGAACTGCTGTTGCCATTTTTGTAATGTTTATATGTTTTTAATGAATAAGTATGTTTAAGTGCACATTTTAACCGTGGTATCAAACTTGATATTGAGAATTGTGTAATTTTACTGGCATCTCACACCTACTGCTGACTGAATACTGTTATATTATTTTTGTTTCCCCCCCTTTCTTTTAGGGCAGTGGGGTAAACTGCGGCAAAAGGCAGCAGCAACCCGCAACTGACCTATTCAGTGAGCGTATTCTTACAGCCGTCCCCATTTCAAAGAGTATCATTATGTGTACGTCTGTGTTTGCTTTCACAACAAACGATTGCCTTCACGCGAGCACATCTTTCAGTCACAGCAACAGAAAATAACCTGCAGTGCATTCTTTGTAACCCAGATTCTTTGAACACCAACAAAGGCAGAATGGGTTCACATTTGAGAACCCAGGGATCTTTTGAATTTTTTTCTTCAAATTACTCAAAACACGTGCACCTCTGGTGATTTTTTTTTTTTTAACTGGCTTATTTAACATCATTTATTTTCCAGTCTGGCTGAAAGCTCATGGAAAAAGACTTGAGTTACTGCAGTTAATTTTGACATTAACCTACATGCCAGCACTTTGACCTGCACATCAGTGCTGACTGGAGAGTGTGGCATTTGACTGCTCAGCTACTTTACATATCTCTGGTGTTTACTTTGGTCTCACACCAGCTCAGTTAGTTGCAAAATTGGCTTGCTGCATGATTAAGAGCGATCTGTTTTCAATAAGCTGGTGGACACACACCACAAAACCCGATCTGACAGCTGCTCTACCTGAGCAAGTGTTATCAGCTGAGGGTAACTAACCCCACACTGGCTGGTAGACCAGGAGCCTGTGCACACTCACTAATGCACATAAAGTGTTAATTTTCTCTACCAGCGGTGCATTTCCTGTATCGGCAGCAGAGAGGTTGATGAGGGGACTTCAGCTTTTTACTACTAATAAAATTACACAAGAGGCTAACATGGAAACTTTGGCTGCCTTCTTCCTGAACCGTACATGGATGATCACATGACTGAGGCCAGATGAGTTGAGGTGGGTGTCTGAGATGGATCGGTGAAGAAGAGGAAGTGATACAGAGCAACAACATTCGCTGCAGCTGAGTAGCACGCATGTGATTGAGGGGTGTCACTGTGCTGTTCCAAGGGCCCGTTTGTGAAACTGCCTTGTGCAGAGGTCTGTGTCTAGACACGCACCCACCCACTGTCACCTTGACTGGCTGCCCACCCAC
>VUQH01042203.1:0-10291 GCA_015106775.1 Etroplus canarensis | reverse complement strand
ATGAACAGGCAACAGGTGGAAGGGAACACAGCTGGTACAATCAGGGCGGGGAGCGAGACAGGGACCAGACAGACTACCAAAATAAAACAGGACTTGACGCAGACAGAGACGAAGACCACTAACAGGGGGAACAGGCCAGGCAAGGGACAGAAAAGGGGAAAACAGAACTTAAACCCAAATTAAAATACAGACCATGACAGCCACAACAAAGCATCGGGGTCACAACGTGAATGCCGGCCTTTTGATGGGAATATAATGGCAATAGATTGTCAGGAACCCAATTTTCAGCAGTTTCATGCCGTTTTGTGCCGTTTTGATTAGCTAAATCAGCACAGATCGCCATAATCGACAACGGCTCCAGTGGAATGGGGGTCTAAGACGTGTACCATTATCTTGTGTTGGCATGCAGCTTTTATACCAGTAAGCAATTCCAGGCCTACAAGTCACTGGAGGCGTAGTTTGTTAATGGGTGGGTTGGCAATGTTCCCTCAAGTGTCCTGAATGCACAGCTGCCTGCAGCTTGCCTATAGCAATGGCGGCTGCACGTATGTTGTGACGTCATGTGGGAACTATGTATACCATTTTTAATAAAGTTATTGTAGTATCAGACATATGCACAAATTGTCTTTTGGCAACTGGGATGTGACTCTGTCATGGCGATAAGATGGGTGTGACTTTTACCATGGCATTTGAAAGCTTATTCAGCACCTCTTGGCATCACATGTAAACACACTAGGTACTATTAGGTGTTCTTGTTCAACTTTTGGATTATTTTGTGATTAGGCATGTTTTAGCCTAAATAGGAATAATTCTGAGGAAGGAGGAGTTCTGAGTTCTAAATCTAATCAAAGCCACAGAAAGGGAAAGCAAAAAGAGAGAGAGAGAATTAAAATATTCAGCAAGTAAAAATGAAGAAAGCATTGCAAAACAAACCTCCATAATGGTTCTTGGAACATGGTCTACTGGGTCAGGAATTTGATCTCTACTGCATTGCTACTGCTCCTGCCTTCTTATGTGAACTTTGTCACATTTATTTGATGCAGCTGGCTTGTGTGCATTTGTGACACGAGCAGGTTAAGACACCAAGGCAGTATTTGACTTGATAGGATGAGAATACTTTGGATCACCCCTTACACTTTCCTTCATACTCAACACTGTATTTACTCTGGGCTCCAGGAATACATCTACCAAGTATGAAGTAGAACAGTTGATGAGACCAGTGAAGAAGAGACAAACAGCAAGTTTTTTTTGTTTTTGTTTTTTTTATGTATTAGTAACCAAAATTGCTTACTTCCTCCAGCCAGTATTTCTAATTCTGCTCCATTCCTTCTTCGTCCCATTTCCTAGCAGTTACAGGCAGAAGAAATGGCGTGAGTGTGTCTGTCTTATTGTTTGTCAGGAAAATAGGATTTCAGCAGATGGATAGAAAGATTCTGCAGGAGAAATGTAATCTAAAGGGAGCAGCACTGAATGGATGAATTGTTGTTGCAAACGTCTTTCCTCCAAACCCAGGGTTTTGTGAGATGAGTCTCTAACTATAATACGTCTGCACATTTAATATACAAAAAGAAGAACGGAAGATGTGTTTTACTCTCTCTCTCTCTCTCTCTCTCTCTCTCTCTCTCTCCATCTATCTATCTATCTCTATTTCAGTTTCTATTTCTTTCTGGAATCAATGCTAAGTGTGTTCTTAGAAGTTGTTGAAATGCAATTTTTCAAACTCTTTCTATCTATCTATCTATCTATCTATCTATCTATCTATCTATCTATCTATCTATCTATCTATCTATCTATCTATCTATCTGTCTGCACAAAAAAATGTTAATAATTATCGACAGCTTTTTGCTATAGGTGCTTTTTATTTGTGCCTTCAGTAATGGAATATCATACAAACTATTTTTATTCTAAATTAGTTTTATTGCTTTGCAAAGACAAAAACTGATGTGGATTTTTGTTTTCAGTGCAGTTTGTGAGTCTGTCACCAAGATTATTCACATACCTGTCTTTAAAATTGGGAAATAGGGTATTCTAAGTGCCCTCCTAGATTTCTACAAGGTTCAGTATTCAAAGATGGCCTGCTATTTCCCTGAAAAGCAATGTCTGACCTGTACCCTCCAATTTACAGGAATGGCAGAGCTGCTGTGTTTCTGTATCTCGGTGACGTTACAGTAACTGAAATGTTGTACTTCTGGGACAACTAATCCAACTCAATAAACACTGAGATGAGCATCAAAATCTTACTAGGAGCAATACTTTTCTCCCCTCTCAGCTCTATCCCAATTTTAAGGTCTTAAAATGCACTTTTTTCTCTCACTGCACTGATTTTTATTTGTCTGGAACTATCAGCTCTTCATACAGCAGTAAGATCCAAAACAAAACCTGATGGGCTTATAAATGAGCCAGCACAATATTGGATTTATTTCACAGTGATCAAATTCAAGTCTCCACTCTGTATATTTTATCTCCTCTGTTTCTTGGGTTTCTCATATTATTCGCAAACTGGAGAGGATCATTTGTGCTCACTTGATTTATAACCTATATTTCTAGTGAGAGAGGGGTTAGGAGAAAGGGGTCAGAATTCAGTCTTCAAATCTTCCTCTGGATGGAGTTTATAATCAAGTGTCTTGTGAAGCAATTAGTTTAGATTCTTTTAGCTGAGTTTCAACACTGAGTGAAAACTATAGTTAACCCACTAAATCAAGAATCTGAATATATTTTAGTCATGTTTACAGTGGACAGATTACATACTGGAAAAATTATTTGGAATTTGTGTACAGAATCTAATTGGTGCTTGGATGCCCCATCCGATGCTTAAGAGGTACCTATCTTCTTTGCACAGATTAAGTTGTGATTAGTAGAGATTGAGATTTCTGATATGTTTGTATTTGCATTAATTTCCAGCTTAATACTTGAAATTAAAACGTGAGTTTAAAACTTGGCCATCATCTGCTGCACAGCTGCTTGAGTCTGTTAGTACAATATGTCAGAGATAAGTATGATTTCCAAAACTATAAAAAAAAATAGACCCTATGATATAAAAACACAAGATAAGAGTGCAACTTAGAAGTCTTGTAATCTTCAAAGGTCTGTTGCCTAATTAATTTGTCTTTATATTTGATCAGTTAAAACTATTTAGTTTACTTAGAGCTTAAGAAAGTGAATGGGTGTTTTTGAAAGAAGATCTATTCCCTGGTCTTGGACTGTGTCAACTACATTATGATGTGTGAAACTACTCTTATCTGTGTGCTTTCTGTTCTGCCTGTCTCTTGGAAAATAACAGACAGTACTTAAAATATTAATTTCCATAAGTAAAAAGAAGTGTTGATATCCAGATGAGCTTGATGAGCAGAACTAAACTCATTAAGTCAAAAGTTTTCTCTGCTTCTTTTTTATCAGTCTCCAGTCTTTCTTTTCTTTTTTCTTCATGACAGCTGTCTTTAATATCCAAGCTGTAGTCACAACCTTCCTACTAATAAGTCTGAGCATTCATTCAGTCTTTTACCACTTATTCTCTGCCTGATGAAATAAACTTAACAGACACAGACACACATTTTTAAGATAATCTGCTCTGACATTTAACTACTAACTCCCTCTCTTCTCATCAGCCAGTCTTTGTGTTTTTGTCATCTTTTTACTGTGGTGTAATAAGAATGATGTGGAGGTAGAAAGACGATGAAGCTCTTCCATTACTCGCTCTGCCCACTCTTGGTACTTTGACTGACAGCCAGGCAAGTAAGGCCATCATGCAATGCAGGGAGATGTTCATTCTTTTACTCACACATATTTTCCAGTGCAGAAAACTTTCTTCTGTGTTTTTCTTATCTGGTTTCCTCTGCTCATGTGGGGACAGATTGATGCATGCTGAGATAACACGATAACAGTAAAACTCTCTTAAACCTTTGCACCTGTTAGTGCACTGGGAGCTTCTCTGTGGTTATGGTGGGTGGAGGGAGACAGGCAGTATTGTTGTGAAGCTATGCCCTCCTCACCCCCAAATATATCTACACACAAGAGATATCCCTGTGCATTACAAGAAAAAGGGTATTGGCTGTTTCACTCTTCACAGATTTTTCCAGAGATTTACTTTGTAGTTTCGTGAACTGAACCAGATGCTCAGATTTATCTACAAAGTGGAAATCCTATACAAACCATAATTCCAAAAAAGTTGAGATGCTGTGTAAAATGTGAATAAAAACAGAACACAGTGATTTGCAAATCCTTTTAAGCCTATATTCAATTGAATCGAGTACAATTGCAAGACATTTAATGTTCAAACTGATAAACTTTTTTTTTTTTTAAATATACACACATTCTGAATTTGAGGCCTGCAACAAGTTACAAAAAAGTTGTGAGAGGCACAAGAAAAGACAGGGAGCATTGTGTTATGCTCAAAAACACCTGAAACATTCTACAGGTAAGTAGGTAGTGCTGCCACTGGGTATAAAAGGTGCACCCCTGAAAGGCTAAGTCATTCACAGGCAACAATAGTGCAAGGTTCTCCATTTTGTGAAAGGCTGCACGGGCAAATAGTCCAGCAGTTTATGAATAATGTTTCTGAACATGAAAATGCAAAGAATTTAGAGATTTCACCAGATACAGTCCATCATTGAATGACATTGAAATGTAAGTTATGACCCTCATGCAAAGTAAATGTCACATATCAACAACATCCAGAAATGTCATTGACTTTTCTGGGCTGGAGCTCATCTGAAATAGATTGACCCACAAAGGAAAATTGTGATGCGGTTTGATTGAGGCTACATTACCCACTTTTGGGGGAAATAATGGCTGTTGAGTCCTCCTGGCTAAAGAGGAAAATTCTGTTAATAACATAAAGTTCAAAAGCCAGCATCTGTGATGTAATGGGGTTTTTTAATGCCCATTGCATGGCTCACTTGAGCATCTGTGAAGGCACCATTAATGTGGAGAGATACATACAGATTTTGAAGCAACATATGCCTTTATCCAGACAGTGTCTTTTTCAGGGACATCCCTTCTTATTTCAGCAACACAATACCAAGCTGCATTCTGTACAAGTTTCAACAGTATTCCTTTAAAGTAAGAGTGCAGGTACTAGACTGGTCTGTTGTGGGAGACTGGCCAGTCTAGTACCTGCAGTCCCATGTCTCCCATTTTAAATGCATTCAAAATGATTGCTGAATTATGAAACACAAAATGCCACAAAGGAGACCCTAGACTGTTGTGTAACTTAAGATACGCATCAAGGGAGCAACAGAAAGAATTCTACTTTCAAAACCTGAACAAATAGTGTTTTCAGTTCCCAGGCACTTACTGAGTGTTGTTAGAAGAAAAGGTGATGCAACACAGTGGCAAACATGCTCCTGTCCCAACTTTTATCGGAACATGTTACAAGGCATCAATTTCAGAATGAGGGTATAGTTCCAAAAGTCAATAAATTTGACCAGTTTGAACATTTGCTAGCTTGTCTTTGTGCTGTATTCAGTTGAATATAGGTTAGAAAGGATTTATAAATCACTGTATTTTTTTATTCACATTTTACAGAGCATTCCAACTTTTTTAGAATTGTGGTTTGCATAATCACTGGCTAGCTTTTATATTATCTCTCCTAAGCCAAAGGTAATTCATAATGGTCTCCTATATTATTAATAATTTACTGTTTCAGCATTTCAGCAAATCTAATTGCTGCAGTATAATGTGCAACAATGCTTTAATCCTCCAAATTGTCAGTGGGGCTAATATGAACTAATTATGGCATGAAAGTCTTTTCCCTTTTTAAAGTTAATGGGATGTTCAAACTGAAACCGCAAAGGTAAATAGGTTTGGGTCAGTTAACTTTAGTTCTTCATCATCACATAGCAGCCAAATAAAACTAGACATTCACAAAGCAAAGTCAGCCAGTGAATAGGCTAAATCCCTTGACTAAATTAAATTTGTCCTTCCAACATTGTCTGACAGCGACACAGAGCTCACAGGAGGACAGATTATGTTCTTGCTCTCCGCTCCTTTTCCTCCCCTCCATTCTCTCTGCTGTCTTATAATGGAGTGTCTTTGAACCTGTGTTATTAAACATTCGTCTCAACCACTGCAGAGACATGTCCATCATTGTGAACACGCACAGACACTATGAACATCCTCTTGCGAGGCATTCTTTGTTTTAAAAGCAGAAAAATATTACTAGTGTCATTGAAAAAAATTTAAAATAAGCATTTTGAATTACTTTAATGTCTAAGATTTGCAATCACATTTTGGATTTGAACAGTATACAAGCTGATCTCAGAAATTCGATTCATGCTACATTACAGTAGTTTGAAAAGATTTTAATATTTTGCTGCTCTTGTCACCACCCAAGAAGATAATCAGAGTGAACCAGCTAAATGTACTGGAATAAAGTATTATGTGTCAGGAGTTCTTCCAAGCACAGCAATAAACTATACACACTCACAAAACTACAAAAGCATATTAAAGGCATACTTGTCATTGGAGCTGTTTCTGGGGAAAATCTAAGTCATCATTAAGTAGTACAGTAGTTCATAACTAAAAAACAATAAATATTTGTAATTTCTTCTTTTATTCTCCTTGCACAGGACACATTCTCTTCCCAAATGGCCAATGTTACTTCAGAAACAAGTCAAGGCATTATTATGTATAATAAAAAAAGAATTCAAAACAATGGGTGGTAGAAGTGTCTTCCATTTTGTGTGTAATATTGTTACCCAAAATCTGCAAATGATTTAAGGTCTTTATGTGCCACTTAATAAGTGAAAGTTTGTAAATGAGTAATAAATTTTTTTTATGTTTTGCTTACTTACAGAGTAAACTCACGTAACTGAAAAAGCAAGAGTGTAGGGAGAAGAGGCATGAAGACACAAGAGGGAATTCCACTAAATGAAGAGCTTGTAAAATGAAAGATGATGTATGTGACAATCTCAATCCTCTATGTTCCCCTGACAATAGCTGCCATGTTCTAGGTGTCAGAAACCCCAGGCAACAGTGGTAATCTGTCTGTGAACAACACAGCAAGACATTCAGACCTCATGAATCATGCTAGTGAGGTATTGCAAACACATGACCTCTTTTTGCACTTTTAGATTCATGGTATGTGTGCCTAATTCTTGTTTATACCTACGTTGTCTTGCGGTTTACTGTCATTCAGTTGACAAATGCAGTCTTTTTACTTATTTGGACTGTGCACAAAGTATAACCGCAAGAATACACCAGAAACAGTTTTGTTTTATCCTTCATTACATTGCACAGGTTCTTTTATTTTGAAAATACACCAGCTTCTCTATGCAGATCCTTTGGCTAACTTCCTAATCTGCTATATGCAGCTTTAGGCAGTTCCCTTAAAACACAGGTTCAGTGGTATTTTACACAGCATAAAATTGAGAACCACTTCTGAAATGTGCTGCAGTGTATTTGTTAAAATTGCAAACATTTTTTTTTTTTTGAGTGGATATGATCATCTCCAAAGTCCATGTTGGAGCCAGAATGTGACACAGCTGTGTCCATGTACTTCTGGGGTAATTCATAAGAATCATGAAGTTTATGTGTAGCTTGACAAGGAAGATCTTTTTCACTTATCTGCCTTCATTGCTGAGCATTTGGGGTACTAGTGTATCTTTACATCACTTCAGCTTTTTTCATGTAATACTTTCATTTTTTTTTTCTTTTGATTCAACCTAAATAAGGACTTAAAGAGGCTAAACAGCTGCAGAGATGCTGATTATTGTCACTGAGTTTATGACACTTTTCAAATTTCATTTTTGTCACTTCTTTCATGTTCTGATTATGAATGCATATAACAGTCTTTTTTGAGTAGTAGTAAATCTTTGAAGCCTCTTAGATTGTCTCTCTATATCAATAGAAAGTCATTAAATTTCATATGTACGCATGCACACACACACACACACACACACACACAAATAATGTATTTATCAGACCCTGCAATTTCTTTTATTGATGCTTGTTTGCATGGCTGTATATCCACCAGCTTTTATTTACTCAGTAAATCAATTCATGTGTATTTGTGTGTATATTTGACACTGTGAAGGTCTGTGTGTGTTGGGAAAAAGAGAGCTGCTGGGTTTTGTCAGCTCTTTTCCCCAGGAATCTGTATCGATCTAAGAAAACAGACATGAAAGACTCAGGGAGTGAGGGAATATAGGAGACAGGTGGAAGGACCGAGATGGGAAGCAGAAAAAGAAAACAAGCTAAATAAAGCAGTTCTTCATATCTGACCTGCAGCTGATTGATAGAATTTCCTGTGGGAAACTCACTGCTTTGCCACCCCCACCCCAACTCCAGACATTTTCCCCCAACGCTAATTATATGTGGAAACAAATCTGTAAAATGGTTCAGCTCTTTTTTTGTGTGTTTGTGTGTTTTTTCAAGAAATTAAAAAAATATATAAAAATTAAAACTTAATCGATTCTGTCAAAGTGTAAATGCATTTGCCCTCAAGGTTATAATGACAAATCACTATTAACTAAATGTCTTATAAAGCTGAGACAAGATGTGTTTCTCTATGGGTGAAAGCCATGGTCCACCTGATGCAAATATTAGCTTTTACTCAAATAATAATTTAGCTGACAGGACTGACTCTCCTAGCAATTTCTTTCAGACAGTCAGTTTCTTTGGCAGCCATAACAAAATCAAATGTTTCACATTTCCACAAAATAGGAGGAAAAGGAAAACAAAGAAATGCTCCCCTGGGGATGAACCCTCAAGTTTGATTCAGATTTTCTATTAGTTTTCCTTTTTTGCCACTTCAAATCCAGAATGTCAGCTGTCTTACAAGTAATTTCATTTTTTCAGTATATTCATGGTCCACTTTGGTTATGTTAGCAAAACCCAGATTTTCTTAATATATATATGTATATATATATATATATATATATATATATCTTCGGCTACACACACACACACAGCCACACACATTTTGGGTGGAGCACTTCCTCTTTTAGTGGTAGCCGCTCCTGTTGTGGCACATGGGTGTTCTGTGGTGTTCTGCTCGCTATATTGTTCAGCCTGATTACTTACATCGTGCTCTAATTTGGTAATATGATCTACACTTGCTTTGTTAGTCCACATATTCTGCTCTTTCACCAGTAAATTGTAGATGTTGTGTTTACTCGGTGGGCATTCTGGTTTCGCTAGCTTGGTGTAGCCAAGCTTAGCTTAACTCACTTTCACCCTCACTTTAAGTAGTATTAGCTTCACACTTATCATTAGCTTATCTGTTAGCTGCACAGTCATGGCTTGTGGGTCATCTGTAGCTTCACCGACACCCTCCTGCCCAGTGCTTCAGATGTTTAGCTATTCCTTGGCCTCCTTTAGTGATATTGGTAAATGTAACAAGTGTAGATTGTTTTTAGTTTAGGAGGCCAGGCTCACAGAACTGGAAAATGTGTCCCAATTCAGGGGCTGCCGGATAGGATGCGTACTTCATATACCGCGAAGGCCAGAAGTAGCCGGCTGTGAAATGAGACAGTCTAGCCTTTGGCGGTAACGCCAGCAGCGAGATAGCTTTCCACAGCGTGTCTGACAGAGATGAAGGCACAAATCTTACTCTCTGATTTATTATACTTTTACTGTAGAAAACTGAGATGAATAAACTATGTCCTTTTAACATTAGCTGGAAAACAACTGTTAGCTAATGTACAAGATGGTGCTGTGCGAACAGCAGCAAGTTACGACCGCTCCCCTTTTACTTTTACTTTTTACTTACTTACTTTTACTTTTTTGTATGCTTTTTAGATGTGTTTTTCATTTTTTCTTTAAAGGGGATGAAACATTGCACAACTGTGCATATGGGAAGCCTACTTTCACTTTGTTTTTTTATTGCTTTCGGCACTTTTTGAGTCTGCGTCAGGGAACACCTTTACGCACAGCTCCAGAGGCCCCATTGTTTACACCAGGGACCAGCTGCTCAGACTACGCAGCCCTGCCTTCCACCACGCTGGGAAGCCGGAGATCCCAGAGTAGATACGGTGGAAGCCCAGGGGCTGTAGAGACGGACGGAAGAAGCGGAGACGGTATTTGCCCTCCGTGATCATGGGGAACGTCCGCTCACTTTACAACAAGATCGAGGAGCTGGCAGCGCTAACCCGGGACCTGAGGGAGTACCGGGAGAGCAGCCTCATGTGCTTTACGGAGACGTGGTTAAATGGACATACACCGGACTCTGTGGTTTCCCTGAACGGATTTAGACTCGTGTGTGTGGACAGGAGTGTGGCGGAGAGTGGGAAGAAGAAAGGAGGGTGATTGGCCGTGTTTGTAAACGAGAGATGGTGCAGCCCGGAGCATGTTT
>VUQH01042200.1:3275-13697 GCA_015106775.1 Etroplus canarensis | reverse complement strand
ATGTCACACAGTTTGACTGTCAAGCATCAGTATCACAGATAATAAACGTTCTGTAATGTTGTAAAAATTAACCTACAAAGTAATCATAAAGAGCAGAGTGGTCACATGTGGTAAATTATTAAAATCATTAAAACCCACTGGTGATGTTGAGTAGATAACTGATACATAACTGGATGTGTCATCTTCATTACAGGGCTTCAATATGTTTTGGGCTCCATGCAGTCAAAAATTGCTCAATAATACCTCTTTTGATAAATACAGATTCCCAACCCATGCACAGATCTCAGTAAACTGTCTCAACACCAATGTTTTATACCAAAGTGCATAAATAAAAGAATCAATTTAAGTTTTGAAAATGAAATTAGAGCAGATTCCAGTCTATGTCTGTATATTTTCTGATTTTATTGTTCTAATCCAATCACTCTCACCTGAGGCTTAAAATTCCCAGGTTATGAGGTAATTTTTCTAAAACACTTTGAATACTTTATATTTTCTTTAAAAAATAAGAAATTTTAATCATAACTTACCACATACATATTGTATAAATGGAATATAGAATTAAAGGACAACATAAAAACAGAGTTTTAAACATTGTCAATCAGGGGACAAGGCTGACACCTGGTGGTGACTGTTGTGAATGAAGTCTATGTCACGTCCCCTGCCCTCCAGGTTCTGACCCCTCCTTCTTTCTCTCTCTTTCCCTCTCTCTCTCTTGGGTGTGGGTTGGGTTACTAATCGTGTGTTTCAGTCTTCAGGTGTGGGTGCTGCTGGGCCTGAGTAGAGGCTGCACATCTGTTTCCCATGTCTCATCCACAGCACTACTCAAGCTCTGCAGTTCTCATTCAGTGCAGTGAGCCAGGTCATGACTTCTAGTCATGTTCTTGTTTGTTGCTACTTAAGGCTTGTCTAACATCTTCTCTCTGCTGCTTCATCTCGAACTCCACGTCCCCATCTGGATCAGTCAAGAGACCTGCGTGTCCCACTCTCACTCACAGAAACCAAGAACCAAGCCGGCCGAATTTCAACCCTCCACACCACGGGCTCTCTTCCACTCTCATCCACTGGACCCAAGGACCCTACCCATTTCAAGCTCAATCCCTGGAACCAGGACTCCATCTCACCTACTCACCTCGAAGCTTCCCCTCACTGGTTTCACAGACAAACAGTGCCAAACATAAAACCCAACGGCTGAGCACATTTGCGTTTAAAATATTAAAAATATATTAAAAATATTTGTTGTTAAGTCACTTAACACTGACCCATTAATCATTCCAGAATAAAAAGGCACCTAACACAAAAGGATGAACTACATGTAACAGGCAAATTAGCAAAGAATCAGTTTGAAGTTTTATCTTTACACACACTGTTACTTGCAGCCTGTTGAAAAAACATCATTTGATCCCATTTCTGTAGTTGAATCAATTCAAAATGTCAAAGGTAACAGTTTGACAAGCATAAAAATTGTATATTGCACCAATAAGGTGATTTCCAAAGAGCTATTGAGAAAAATTTGGCATATTTCAGCATGATGTGCACTGTCCTAAAAATGATCTACAGCTGATGAACAGTATATGAAAGTCATGTACTCCAGAAGTAGGGCAAAAAAACGGCAAAGACCTGACACATGAGCAGAGAGATGCATTCAACCCTTTAGTCGATCACGTACTGTTTGTTGAAGCCTTATCAACAGGCCCACAAAAAATCTGCACCCATAGTGTTCTGACAAATACTGCAGATCCATGTAAATAAATACAATATTACATTATTAACAAGCTAAAAGCCCTCTACAGAATTCCACAGATTCCCCCTCATCAGAGATGGTCTCAGTGGAAGGGTGGCAGACAAGAAGCCTTTCTTAAGGAAGAGACACGGGAAGAAAAGACTAAGGTGAGCCACATTACACAAGAACTGGACTGAAAATCAGTTGCAACAGGGCTTGTGGAGTGATGAATCCAAATTAGATTTTTCGTTCAAACCATAGTGAGTATGTACGCAGCCATTTTATAGCCGTCTGTGAATCATGGTGGAGGCTCTGTCATGTTTGGGGGTGCATTTCAGCCAGAGGTGTTGGAGATCTTGTCAAAACTGATGGAATTATGAACAGAGGAAAGTACCGATTTTGATCCACCATATAATACCATCTGGAAAGGGTCTGACTGACAGCAACTTCATTTTTCAGTATGGCATTGATCCCAAGCAAACTGCCAGTGCAGTAAAAGCCTACCTGGATAGACAAACACACAATGGAACACTATCAGTCATCGACTGGCCTCCCCAGAGCCCAGACCTCAGCATTATTGAAGCAGTGTGGCATCAGATTGATGGAAAACACAAGAAAAGACAGCCATCATCCACGAAAGAGCTTTGGAATGTCCTTCAAGAAGTTTGTGAATGTATTTCTTAAGACGACTTAAAGAAACGAGAAGAAATCTTGGCAAAGAGAGTTCAGGCTGTGTTGAAGAATAAAGGTGGTCATACCAAATATTCACTTTCAAGCTTGTTGCACTTATACAACTCAGTTTTTGCCTTATGTGCTGTATTTCCATTTATGTTTGCATGTTTCAATGAATCATTGCACATATTTATATGTAGCACTTAACGTTCTCTGTACATAAAATAATCAGTGAAAATGTGATGCTTCCAGCTGATTTTGAGCAGAAATGCTGAACATAACTGGCTCCAAGACCAGGTTATGTTACTCTGATGATACAAGCTGGTTAAAAGAGAGCCACCTTCATGACACTGACAATTCTGACTTCAAGCATAGATCACTAACCCCTTAATCTTGCTTAATAGTACCTCTAGGTTTTGAAGTTGAGCTCACCTATGCATCTACATCTACACTGAACTGCAGTAATACAGTAGTGAGTAGAGAATCAGCGAATGATTACGGACACAACCATTATGTCATTATGTTGGAAGCACTGATTACCTTAAATGAATCGGTTCAACTTTAATGTATCCTTGATTTAGTCTAAACAAACAAACAAATAAATAAATAGTATTTCAAAAGAGATAAAAGTGCGGAAACAGGTACCATGTCTTTAACAACAAGAAGAAGAAGAACAGAGCTCAGGTAGTTGAGCTGATCAAGAAGATCAATGACATGGCTGCAGCAAATGGAGGACACTGATAGCATGTTCAGTTAGGCAGAGAGGATTCTGCAGGAGAATCCTACAGAGACAGCGGAAATCCTGCCTAACAACAAAGTCTTCTTGTTGGAGCTAAGGCAAAGAGTCATCCTGTTTCAGCAAATGTTGGCTTCTTCAAATTAATAGGCCAAAGACTAAGGTCATACTAGTTAGTCTTTATAACAGGTCCTTAATAGGAAGTAAACAGCCTTTAGTTCTGAATTTTACTAATCAAAGTGGCTTTTTTGCACAAACTAAACAAACTTTTTGAAAGGGTAAAGTGAGGAAGGTGAACAGCTGTCGTGTCATAAAAATTTTGATCTATTGTGGAAAAAACAGTTTCTGCATTACTCACTTAAATGTTCAACTTCAAATCAGTTTCCATGTTAACTGTATTTTTGTAAATTCACTCAGTGTTGATATTTTCATGTAATATTTCTGTATATAATAATTCTGTCAGAGAAAAAATAAATATGATTTAAAACTCTGTCTCTGTCATTTTTGCTTGTCTGTAGATTATGTACTCAATGGAAAAGTATTTCAGGGTTTTGTTGTGCAAGTCTAATGGTTTGTCTTAGGTCAGGGAGACCTTGTCCTTCTGTCCGCAACATTTGGTATGGGATAACAGTAATTATCAGGCACCTCACTCTGGTGTTGGGATTATCTCTTATCACTTTTTGCTATTGAGTTCCTATAAAAACAAGCGAAGACTCTTTTTAAATGGAACTGATTCTCGGTTACACATTTTGTGTTCTGTCTGGCTGTTTCCCTCATGCACGAGCCAAAAAAGCCAATAAAACTATAAAATTGCAGTTAAGTTTCTCACCTAGACTGTTTATTAAATTTTTCCAACATAGACTTGCCGTTGTCAGCACAGGTCCTCACGTCTGATTATCCATGCGGGGGTCATCTTAATTGAATGCACTATATCTTCATTAATATGGTTACAGTAAATTAATGGTATAAATACATATATGTCATAATTTTCATTTTTTGGCAGAGCTCGGACAAGAAATAGTTTAACTTAGAATCCTTGCTTTGGGAGTTAGGGACGGGGGTTAAAATCCCCCTTTCTTGAAAGCAGTAGGAAGGAGTTTGACCTTCGGCGGCCGGTTTACAAGACTGGCGCTCTGACACTGAGCTACTAATGCATCGTCATTCGAGGGCTTTGTTCTCCACTCAGGCGGTAGCTGGGACGAGAATGAGGAAGCGGAAGAAGCAGAGGAAAGATGCGATTTGGCCGATGATGATGAAAGGGTGTTCAACAGGCATTCCTCCGATTCATGTGAGGATTATTATGTCTGCTACAAGTAGCCAAAAGAGAAATTGTGTGATGGGGCAGAAGGTTAGGCCTCGTTGTTTTGATGTGTGGAGAATTGGGACAACTGTGAGGATAAGAATTGAAGCTAGTAGCGCTAGAACCCCTCCTAGTTTGTTGGGGATGGATCGGAGAATAGCATAGGCGAAGAGGAAGTATCATTCTGGCTTAATGTGTGGAGGTGTTACTAGGGGGTTGGCTGGGGTAAAGTTGTCGGGGTCTCCTAGTAAATTGGGGGAGAAAAGTGCTAGGGAGACAAGGGCGATTAGAAGGACTGCGAAGCCAAGGAGATCTTTGTATGAGAAGTATGGATGAAAGCTGATTTTGTCAGCGTCGGAGTTGAGTCCTGTGGGGTTGTTTGAGCCGGTTTCGTGGAGGAAAATTAGGTGAACTATTGTGGCGGCTGCAATGATAAATGGGAAGAGGAAATGGATGGCGAAGAATCGAGTGAGGGTGGCGTTGTCTACTGAAAAGCCGCCTCAAATTCATTGAACGAGGGAGTTTCCAATGTAGGGAATTGCTGAGAGGAGGTTGGTGATGACAGTTGCGCCTCAGAAGGATATTTGTCCCCATGGTAGGACATAGCCTACGAAAGAAGTTATTATTACAAGGAGGAGGAGAATGACACCAGTGTTTCATGTTTCTTTATAGAGGTAGGAGCCGTAATAGAGTCCGCGTCCGATGTGAAGATAAATGCAAATGAAGAAGAAGGATGCGCCGTTGGCATGTATGTTTCGGATGAATCAGCCGTAGTTTACATCTCGGCAATGTGTGCGACGGAGGAGAAAGCTGTGGCGATGTCTGATGTGTAGTGTATTGCGAGGAACAGTCCGGTTAAAATTTGGATGATCAGGCATAGTCCGAGGAGAGAGCCAAAATTTCATCAGACGGAGATATTTACGGGAGCGGGGAAGTCCACAAGTGCGTCATTTGCGATTTTTAGGAGGGGGTGGGATTGAGGTTTTTGTAGTTGAATAACAACGGTGGTTTTTCAAGCCATTAGTCCTGGTTAGAGTCCTGGCAGAAACTATGGTTTATATTATGTTTTTATTTTTGTTTGGTTTAGTTTTGGGTCTGGCGGCGGTGGCGTCTAATCCATCTCCATATTTTGCGGCGTTAGGACTGGTAATGGTGGCAGGTATGGGGTGTGGTGTGTTGGTAGGTCATGGGGGATCTTTTTTGTCCTTGGTTTTATTTTTGATTTATTTGGGGGAATATTGGTCATGTTTGTGCATTTGGCAGCTCTTGCTGCTGAGCCTTACCCGGAGGGATGGGGGAGTTGACCTGTTTTAGGGGTGATGTTGGCATATGTTGTGGGGGTGGGCTTGGTGTCTGGCCTATGCTGAGGTGGATGGTATGAAGAGTCTTGGGTTGTGGCTGAGGAGTTTGTTGAGTTTAGTGTTTTTCGTCTGCTCGGCCGTACCATCAACCGATGAGGAGAAAGGATATAATACCGACGCCTTCTCAGCCGATAAAGAGTTGAAATATATTGTTAGCTGTAACTAGGATAATTATGGCGATGAGGAAGATTAGAAGATATTTGAAGAAACGATTTATGTTTGGGTCAGCATGTATATATCAAGAGGCGAATTCGAGGATGGATCAGGTTACATACAGGGCGACGGGGGTGAAGATGATTGAATAAAGGTCAAATTTTAGACTAATGTTAGTGTCAAAGGTGAGGGTGTTTGTTCAGTTTCAGTTGGTGATGATTGTTTCTGCTCCTTCATTGAGAAATAGGAAGAGGGGGAGAAGACTTGTAAAGAAAGCTAATTTTACTGCTGTTTTTACTTTGGTAAGAGCTCAGTCCGGGGTGTGAGGGTTAGGAGAGAAAGTTGTGATTGCTGGATAGGCAAGAAGGAAAAAGATGAGGATTAAGCTGGATGCTATGATAGTGGAGGTGTGGTGCATAGCTGCTACTTGGATTTGCACCAAGAGTTTCTGGTTCCTAAGACCAGCGGATGAGCTGTTATCCTTTAGAAGCGTTCGAGTGAGCCCTGGGGTTTAACCAGGGTGGCAAAGATTAGCAGTCTTTGTTGCTGCGAGCCTCTCTCGGTGGACAAGGGGGGTTTAACCTCTGTCTTTAGAATCACAATCTAATATTTTTATTAAACTATGTCTACAGGCCATTCAGCCTCAAATTAATTCGGGTTTTGTGATTAGAAGAAGGAGGGGGAGAAGGTGAAGGGTAATTAGAAGATGTTCTCGGGAGTGAGAAGGGTCTAGGGAGGCGATGTGTGTTGGTAGAGGACATCGTTGGGTTATGAGGAACATATAGAGGGAATAGCTGGCTGTAATTAAGGTGCCGGCCCCTGTGAGGAGGATAGTTCATCAGGATCAGTTAAGCAGAGAAGTGATGATTATTAGTTCGCCTATTAGGTTTGGAAGAGGGGGGAGGGCCAGGTTGGCGAGGCTAGAAATAAATCATCAGGTTGTTATTAGGGGGAGGGCTATCTGAAGTCCTCGTGCTAGGACTATTGTTCGGCTATGGGTTCGTTCATAATTTGTGTTTGCGAGGCAGAAGAGGGCTGAGGAGGTGGGGCCATGGGCAATTATAAGGATGAGGGCGCCGGAAAAGCCTCAGGGAGTTTGAATAAGGATGCCTGCTGCAACAAGACCTATGTGGCTTACTGATGAGTAGGCAATTAGGGATTTTAAGTCTGTTTGATGAAGGCAGATTGAGCCTGTTATGATGATTCCTCATAGGGCTAGGATGATAAAAGGGTAGCTTAGTTCTTTGGTTAGGGGGTCTAATATAATTATTATTCGTATTATGCCGTAGCCTCCTAGTTTGAGAAGAACAGCAGCTAGAACTATTGAACCTGCAATGGGGGCTTCGACATGTGCAAAGATGTGCGCCGTAAAGTGGTATTTTGACTAAGAAGGCTAGTAGGCAGCCTGCCCATCATAGTTTATCCGCTAGAGATGAGAGGGGAATAAGGGGGGTGTATTGGAGGGTGAGAAGGGAAAGAGTGCCGGTACTGTTCTGGAGTAGGAGAAGGGCAACTAAAAGAGGAAGAGAGCCGGTGAGGGTGTAGAATAAAAAGTAGGTGCCTGCATTGAGTCGTTCTGTTTGGTTGCCTCCTCGAGTAATAATAATGAGGGTGGGGATGAGGGTGGCTTCGAATATGACGTAGAACATGATTACTTCGGTTGCACTGAAAGCTAAAATGAGGAAAATTTGGAGGGAGGTGAGTAGTGAGATATATATTCGTTGACGGTTAAGGGGCTCTGGGGCTGTGTGGCTTTGGCTTGCGAGGATTATTAGGGGAAGAAGTCAGCAGGTTAATACTAGTAGGGGGGTTGAGAGGGGGTCTGTGGCTATGTAGAGGTCAAGGGTTGTTCATCCTGTTTCTGCTGGAAGTTTTAGTCAGGTGAGACTGGTTGTAGCGATAATTAAGCTGTAGGCAAGGGCGGTGGATCATAATTGCTTGGCAGGAGTGAGTCAGATGGTGGGAATAAGCATGATTGTGGGAAGGAGAATTGTTAGCATTGTAAGAGGTTTAGGCTTTGTAGGCGGTCAGTGCCGTGGGTGCGGGCTGTCACGACAAGTAGGGCGAGCCCAGCGCTTGCTTCGCAAGCCGAGAAGGCTAGTAAGAGTATGGGGGATGCGGAGAAGCTTGTGAAGTTTAGGTGTAAGGTTCATAGGGAGAGAGCAATGAATAGAGAAAGTATTATTCCTTCTAAACAGAGGAGGGCGGATAGAGGGCGGGTTCGGTGGAATGCTAAGCCTGCTAGCCCGAGAAGGAAAGTTGCAGAGAAGGCAAGGGGTCATTAGGTGGCTGTGGATTTTAACCACAAGTTCTTGAGCCGAAATCAAGGGTTTTTCTTAAACTAGCTGCCTATTCAGCCCACTCTAGGCCACCTTGTAATCATTCGTAGATAAGTCCCAAGGTCAGGAGAATTAGTACAGTGGTTGCTCAGATGAAGGTTAAAAGGGGGGTGGAGAGTTGGTCCCCTCATGGGAGGGGTAGTAGGAGGGCGACTTCGAGGTCAAATAGAAGGAAGAGAATGGCAACGAGGAAAAATCGTATGGAAAAAGGAAGTCGAGCAGACCCTAGGGGGTTGAAGCCACATTCATAGGGAGAGAGTTTTTCGTAGTCAGGTGTTATTTGTGGGAGTCAGAAAGAAACAAGGGCTAGGATGGTGGCAAGGATAATGGAGATTGAGATTATTGTTGTGATTAAGTTCATTATCTTTCCTTGGGCTTTAACCAAGACTACCTGATTGGAAGTCAGATGTATTAATTTGACACTAGAAAGATATGAGCCTCATCAGTAGATAGAGATGTAGAGGAATAGTCACACAACGTCTACAAAATGTCAATATCAGGCAGCTGCTTCAAATCCAAAGTGGTGTTCAGATGTAAAGTGATATTTAATTTGTCAGAGTAGGCAGACAGCTAAAAAAGTAGAGCCAATGATTACATGTAGGCCATGAAAGCCTGTGGCTACAAAGAAGGTGGAGCCATAAACTCCGTCTGCGATTGTGAAGGGGGCTTCATAGTATTCTATGGCTTGTAGGAGGGTGAAGTAGAAGCCTAGGAGGATTGTAAGGGCTAAGAACTGAATTGCTTGTTTTTGATAGCCTTCTATAATGCTGTGGTGGGCTCAGGTGATAGTGACGCCGGATGCTAGTAGGACTGCTGTGTTGAGGAGGGGGACTTCGAAAGGGTCTAATGTGGTGATTCCTGTTGGGGGTCAGTAGCCCCCTAGTTCGGGGGTAGGGGCGAGGCTTGAGTGGTAAAAGGCTCAGAAGAAGCCTAAGAAAAAGAATACTTATGAGGTAATAAAGAGAATTATTCCATATCGGAGGCCTTTTTGGACGGGAGGGGTGTGGTGCCCTTGGAAGGTCCCTTCTCGAATGATGTCTCGTCATCATTGGTATACTGTCAGAAGAAGAAGGACTAATCCGAGAGTGAGGAGGGTTATGGTGTGGAAGTGTATTCAGATTGCAAGGCCGGATGTTATTAAGAGGGTGGCAACTGCGCCTGTGAGGGGTCAGGGGCTGGGGTCTACTATATGATATGCGTGTGCTTGATGGGACATTAGACGTTTTCTTGTAGGTAGAGGCTTAGGAGAAGGACGAATACGTATGCTTGGATCATAGCTACCGCCACTTCTAGAAGGGTTAATAAGAAAAGGAGTGTGGTTGTTAGGATTGCAACGGTGGGTATTAGGGGGAGAAGAACGAATGCAGCGGTGGCGATTAGTTGGATGAGTAAGTGTCCGGCTGTGAGGTTTGTGGTGAGCTGAACTCCTAGCGCGAGAGGGCAGATGAACAGGCTAATTGTTTCGATGATAATTAGGACAGGGATAAGCAAGGTTGGGGTGCCTTCGGGGAGGAGGTGGGTTAAGGCGTGTGTGGGTTGGTTGCGTATTCCAATAATTACGGTTGCTAATCATAAAGGAACGGCGATTGCCATGTTTAGGGAGAGCTGGGTTGTTGGAGTAAAAGTATATGGGAGGAGGCCTAATATATTAAGTGTGATGAGGAAGAGTATCAGAGATGTGAGTAGTACGGCTCATTTGTGGCCCCCGAGGCTGAGGGGCTGAAAGATTTGTTGTGTGAAGCGGCTAATAAATCATCCTTGAAGGGTGAGAAGGCAGTTGTTAAGCCATCGGTTGGATGGTTTGGGGTAGAGCACTCAGGGGAGGCTGAGGGCAAGGGCAATCAGGGTTGCCCAAGAGTGTGGGGCTCATGAATTGGTCGAAAAAGCTTAGCGTCATGGTCAGATTCAAGATTCTGTTTGTGGTTTTTGAGTGCTTTGAGGGGTAGGCTCATTTGGAAAGGAGTGCCCAAGGATTTTTGGGGGGATGATGTTAGGAAGACTAGTCATGCAAAAACTAGGATAGCAAATCAAGGTGCGGGGTTGAGTTGTGGCATGTCGCTAGGGGTGGGTGGGGACCACCAGTCTTTAGCTTAAAAGGCTAACGCTACTGCCCTGTTTAGCTTCTTAGCGAAGCATCTTCA
>VUQH01042195.1:0-10096 GCA_015106775.1 Etroplus canarensis | reverse complement strand
ATATGGCCTACCATCGACATGCTGGGGAGGTGTATTGTTGACAAGTTGTTCATTAGAGGTTTTCCTTCCTGTAGTCCTTTGACTTCTGGTCTCCTCTACAAGGACAGTAGTTGTTTTTACCTCATGAACAATTTAGAATCGCCAATTTATCTAGCCCCCGTTGCATGTCTTTGGACTGTGGGAGGAAGCAGGAGCGCCCAGAGGGAACCCACGCAAGCACAGGGAGAACATGCAAACTCCACACAGAGGGGCCTAGGGTAGCTGGCTGTTGGATTTGAACCCAGACCCTCTTGCTGTGAGGCAGCAGTGCTAGCCACTGCGCCACAGTGCTGCCCCCACTATCATGAGAACCTCCTCTGTGACCATTTAACTCCTGTTCTTCAACAACTCAATTTGTTTCCCACCAAATCCCATTAAATTCTGACCGTAACTTTTAAAATGTCCGCGCTCCTTGCTGATCTCCTACACATCAACACACCATCCCAAAGTCTCAGGTCCTCCTCTTCCATCCAGCTCACTGTTCCCGCTGCACCCATGGCCACTGTGGGGTCCAGAACCGTCAGCTACTCTGCCGCTCGCTTATGGACCTCTCCTCCACCCAACATCTACAACACCGACTCTCTCTACACTTTCAAATCCCATCTAAAGATGCATCTTTTTAAAATAGCCTTTTCACTGTAGGTACATTTTATTGATACTTTTATAGTCTTATTGGTTGTTAAATGTGTTTTATCTGTCATTTGTATTTTTGTAAGGTGACTTTGGGTTCCTTGAAAGCGCTTATAAATGAAATGTATTATTATTCTTATTATTGAAGCCTGATATTTTCTGCTGTGTAGTTGTATCTCAGCCTGCTGCTGCTCCACTCCGACACACAGAGAGAGCAGCACCAACGTGGAGACGGCGCTCTCAGGTTAAAGTGAAAGGCAACACTTGAGATGACAACAGCTACGAGTGCAATCAAAGTCTCCACGAGTAAAAGCCCAAGAAGAAGCCTTCATCACGTCACCCGCTCATCAAGAAACCAATGGTTGCAACGGTTTCCATCCACCTCGCCTGGTTTATTTTTTTGATTTCTTGTCACAAAAAGGAAAAAAATAAATAACTAAAACAGAAAACAATCTCAGCTATGTGCCAAATTCTCCTGTTAAATGTCAGAACTGATACTGTAGAATAAAACAGCCTTTCAGAATGTTTCTTTTCTTATAAATGGACTGGTGCTTATACAGCACTTTTCTACTCTGAGCACTCAAAGTGCTTTTTTCTACAAGCCCCCATTCATACAGCGCTTTAAGCACATTTTAACTACCACACACACATTCACGCTCCGATGGATTCTTCGGGAGCAATTCTGGGTTCAGCGTCTTGCCCGAGGGAGCTTCAGAATGAAGACTGGAGAGGCCAGGATTGGAACCACCAACTTTCCGGTTCGAAGGACAACCCGCTTCGCCTCCTAAGCCACAGCCGCCCCATATAGGCTGTTGAACGTCACTACAGTATGTGTGCTTCTGTGTGTGCAGAGGCCTCCAGCTGCAGCCGCTTATCAGCAGCAGGGAGAAACCCTCCGAGGCCAGATGTGCCATTAGACGGGACACGGGTCACAGCGGAGAAGCAGAGCGCGCCTGCATGAGGGCCTATCAGACGAGGTTGCACGCACGCACCAAAGTGAAGCAGATGAACCCAGTCAGGAGATTCTGGTACTTTCCATCCTAACTCTCGCATGTATCCTGCAGTCTGCGTCTCTCTTTGCTCTCCTTTCTCTCTTCTATCTCCCCTCACCCCCAACCGGTCGAGGCAGACGGCTGCCCCTCCCGGAGCAAGGTTCTCTTCCTGTTAAAAGGGAGTTCTTCCTTCCCACAGTCACCAAGTGCTGCTCATAGGGGATGGTCTGATCGTTGGGGTTTTCTCTCTGATGCCGTAGGGTTTACCTTACAGTATGAAGCAACTTGATGTGACTTTTGTTTTGAAAAGTTGCTTTATAAATAAAACTGAATTGAATGTATCACACCTGAGTTTTAACGGTCAAGCGGAGGCGTCAGCCTTACTCTTTTTCGCTCACTGTGTTTGAAAAGTGTAACACCCGTCCTGTACGATTCACCTCTCATGCGTAACTGTTTCACAGAGCTCTGAATCATGCTGGAATATAGCAGGCAGACTGGATATCTACTGTAACATTATATAAGCTACAATGTGTAAACTTTGAAGCGAAATATAAAACTTTTTTAAAAAAAAATAAAGCGAAGATAAGCTTGGAAATAATTGTCTGAAACTGGCAGATCACTGGCAGACCAAAGGCTATATCGGTGTCAGAAATTTGGATCGGCTGGATAAAAACATGAATAATACTGGAGTCAGATGTGGAGGTCAGACATTTTAACCTAAAGATGGGAGGGAAATTTGGGACCCTCCCCGAAAAGGTATAAATATGAGAGGAGGAAATGCCCTGTAGCTCTTGCTTTTTGGCATCTAGACACCACGCGTTCCTGTCTGCGATCGTCCGGAAGGCAGAAATCACCTGATTTTTTGCTGCTGCATTAGAAACCGGTTGCCATAACTTCAGAGTTCATTCTGTCAGTGCCTTCTTTTGAAATTTGGTCTCATTTGGTCGTATTTCAGAGGCCAGAAATGCCCTCTGGGTTATTTTTGTCATTTCTGACACGACAGTACCGGGCCAGGGTCACTGTTAAAAATAACGTTTTTTTGTTTTAAAGGTTTTTAAGACGTTTTTAAACTGACCCTATAGAAAAACCTTTGACATAATGTTTTCTATGGCATGAAAAACCTTTCTTATTGCTTAAAACCCTTTAAAAACTTTTCTGAATTTGCCAACAAACCTTTGCTCAAAGGTTTTCAGTTAGACTGACAACTTCTTCACCGATGACATTGCCCTTACACTGCACACTCTCATCAATCAAAAGATATTATGAACAATTACTATGAACAACAAGTAGATGAAATGTTGCAGAACTTTATATTCATGATGTTACTGTTCCAACGTGTAAATATAAAAGTTGATCACAGGTATGCGTGTATATTCTTCAATATGAGAAATAAGCTCTCTTACAGTTCATATAATTTTTTGGGAATAAAATTGGAAATAAAATCCAAATATCACAAATATTATTGCAATTCCTTGATTTATTTATATAAAACGGAAAAAATTCCCCACTCGCCCGATGGGCGGGGTTTTAGTCCTTCACGTTTGGGTCCTCTCCCAGAGGGTTCTGGGTTCGAGGGTTCTGTTCTTCTGGACAGAGATCTCGGATGTCGTTCCTGGAATCTGCTGGAGCTGCTCCCCCAGTTCTGGGGGTCACTGCCCTGAGTGTTCCGTCTCTTGTCCATTTGTGTCTTACTCTTGTCCTGGTTCCCCAACAACTGGTGAAGCCATTGCTAATCCGGGCGACGTCTGAGCCGGCGTGACTGTCTCGGTATGCGTGTCCCTCATGTGGGTGACGTGGGGGTGCGTGTGTCTTGCCTAGGGACCCCTGCTAGAGGTATCCCGCAGCTGTGATTCGAACCTTGGTCTCCTGTGTGAAGATCTCTATATATACACAGCTGGATATATATAAATATATATATATATATATATATATATATATATATATATATATACACACTGATTTACTGTGTGTGTTGCATGGGGGGGAATGTTTTGGCCGTTCCCACTATAGCGACCCCTCATGGTGAACGCTAAACTAACACCTGAAGCGATGATGGTTTTTAGTGTCACAGGGAACCTTTTCAGCCAGTGTTTTTGGACGTTCAGGTTGTCCGACTCACAGAAACCCTTCAGGTTGTCCGGGAACCTTTATTTTTAGCAGTGGTTTCACAGTGGGTGCCTTCCTATCATGCACTTTAAACCACAATGTGTCAACTTCTGCCACTTTAATTTTGAACATTCCATTTTAATCTTTCTCCAAAGAGCAACACAAGCTTGCAGGAAGGTAAGCATCTTCTACTCTTTTGCAGCGTGCACTTGCACATACATGAGCTTGTGCATATTGTGTGCTTGGTTCTTATGCAGCTTCCTGCTGGGATTAATAAAGTATTCTGACTCTGATGTACCGCTGGTTTGCTCGTGCATATCTGCACATCCTGGTAGTGAGCGGCTCCTGCTGATGCATGGAAGCATGACACAGCTTGTCAGGTCATGCATTGCATCATTAGTGTGCGTGCTTACATGTGCATCCTCGTGTGCATTCATGAGACAAACAAAATAGGAATCCACTCAAAAAAAGCAGCTGCTTGCCATTAGTAAAGGTCAAAACTCCACAGGGGACTTTAAATCAGCGCGGCTGTCGTCATGCTGTTGTTCTTTATTTATTATTTTAACATGGTAAACGACAGCAGGGGGCTTAGAAGTTTGATGGGGGCAGGGGCGGGTCGCCAAACCAGAACTGAAAGATACTGAAATGTGCCACAGAGCTGCAGGATAGTGTGGGTTTTCCATCCATCCACCCGTCCATCCATCCATCCATCCATCAACACTAACACAGGTCTGGGTCGTGAGGCACCAGTCTAATCAGAGACAGCCAGACCTCCCTCTCCCCAGCCAGCTCCTCCAGGGGGGACACCAAGGGGTTCCCAAGCCAGCCAAGAAATATAATCTCTCCGGCAGGTCCTGGGTCTGGCCTGTGGTCTCTTCCTGTAAGGACACGCCCAGAACACCTAGCTGAGGAGGTGCCCAGGAGGCATCCTGGTCAGGTGCCCAAACCACCTCAACTCCCCCTTTCAGGGTGGAGGAGTAGCAGCTCTACTCTGAGCCCCTCTTGAACGCGATCTACCCAGAGCTCCTAGGAATGTAGACTGACCGGTAAATCAAATGCTTAGCTTTTAAGCTCAGGTCTGCAGACACTGCTCCGATCCATCTGCCAATCTCTCGCTCCACTTTCACCCCCCACTCATGAACAAGACCCTCAGATACCTAAACTCCTCCACTTGGTATAGCAACTTGTTCCCAACCCGGAGTGGGCATGCCACTCCCAATGACCTCAGGCTTGGATTTGCTAATTCTCATTCCAGCTGCTTCAGACTTGGCTGCAAACTGCTCCGGTGGAGGGAGGTGGACATCATGGTTTAATGAAGCCAAAAGAACCACATCATCTGCAAAAAAGCAGAGACGAGATCCTGAGGCCACCATACCTGACACCCTCCACCCCCTGATACCCCACAGTCCCAAAGCACCCCCCCACAGAACATCCTGAGGGGCGTGATCAAATGCCTTCTAAAAGTCCTCAAGCACAACTCCCACACCCTCCAACATCCTCAGGAGGATGGAGAAGGAAGGAGGTGCTTGGCTGGGCTTCGTCTTCTTTCAGTTCCACCTTTACAGGGCTTTACATTGATCCTCCTGCAGAGCTACCCTGATATGTTTGACCATCCCTTCCTGTTAATGGGAGTTCGTCCTTCCCACAGTTGCCGAGTGCTGCTCATAGGGGATGGTCTGATTGCTGGGGTTTTCTCTTTAACACTGTAGGCTCTTTACCTTACAGTGTGAAGCAGGCTGAGGTGATTTTTGTAAAGCTGAATAAAACTGAACTGAATCTGGAACTTTGCAGCCTTCGTGACGCTCAAGCAACCCATCTTGTGGTGGGGAATAAGAAGCAGCCCAAAGCAGCAGCCGTCACTGTGAGGGACAGGTACTGGAGACCGGCTAATGAGACGGAAAGACGACCTCCTTGGACCACATACCCCTGCTCACTCGGAAGCACACCAGTGTTGAATGCAACCCATCTGGACATGCTCATTTGGTTTTCAGAAATTTGGCCAATTACTAAGCCGAAAACGGAATACTGGAGATTTGAATTGTGGCTATTATAATAAAGATATTACACCTTAATATTTACAGTTATTATCCTTGTTTACTTCATCATCCTTCTATGACAGCTCTTCATCACAGCCTATTGTTACAGTATCAGACTCCATGTTACTGATACTCCATTCTGAAGGTCACCTCAGAGACTGGTGAGGACAGCAGGAAAATAATCAGTGGGACTTCTCGTCCTTCCTTTCAGGACCTCGGAGACAAACGCTGCTGTTCTCACCCCCACCGCAGACTGGTTCTGCAACAGCTTCATTGCCCGGGTCATAAGACTGTAAGACTGTAGTGCATTAATTTTATTATATGGTCTGTTTATTCATATTTTTTATTAGTCGTATTTGTATCAGTTAAATTATTAGTTGTTATTCCAGCATTTGTTTTAGCCTCCCCGTAGCGTAGTGGTTTACACATTGGCCTCACAAGCAAAAGGTCCCTGGTTCGATTCCAGGTGGGGGCGCACAAGCCCCTCTGAACATGGAGGGTTGCATCAGAAAGGGCATCCGGTGTAAAACAATCCACTGTGGCAACACCTTGGGGAGAATAAAAAGGAGCACCTGAAGGTACATTTTTTTTTTTTTTTTTTTTTTAAATTCCGGTATTTCTTTGAACTATTGTGATTTTTAAGGCGATGAAATTTTCTCATATATTGTGAGACTCACAATAAAGTATCTATCTATCTATCTATCTGAAGCATCCCTCTCGACTGAAGCTTTAAACTTGCAGGAAAAGGATTCCTTTGTTTTAATGTCAGATTGATGATAACAAGCACTCTGAATATGTGAGCTATTCCTTTAAAAACTCATAAGGCTGCTCTCTGACATCTGTCACCGTGAAATGTACAGCTGGCAGATTGAAAACTGATGATTTTGGCATCTTGAGTCCAAATGAAAACGGAGGAGGAGGTCACATTACAGCCTGTCAGGAGATGAGATGAGAATAATAAACTCATACCAACATATCAAATGAAAGGAAGCATTGTTTTTGTTCTTCCATAACACATTCAACACCGGCTATAATTCAGGCACTAATGGAGTTTTTGACCTCTAATAGCACAGAGTGCTTTGGTGAGGAACACTAAACTCAGCAGGGCACGTTTAATGGAAACTGCTCTTAGCACATTCACAGTGGAATTTCAGAGAGTTTTAATTTTCTTGCATACATAAAAATGTAAAACGGAAATAATGAAGAGGGAATGCGTGATGTGGCAGAGCCGTTTTCCCCCGTGAACTGGCAAATGAAAGAAAAAAGCCGGTGCAACTCGCGCAGCAAAAGTTGACACTGCAACATCTTTGGTCTGCTGCGTCTCAAAAAATTACAATATCAGGAAAAAGTTTCATTTTTTTCATAATGAGCTTGTAGCTGATGAAAATCAGAAATCCAGTATCTCACATTCTTCTTCTTCATTATCTTTCAGCTGCTCCATCAAGGGTCACCCAACAGATCATCTGCCTCCATCTCACCCTGTCCCTCTTCCCTCACACCAACCCTCTGCATGTCCTCCTTCACTGCATCCATCAACCTTCTCTGTGGTCTTCCTCTTCTTCTCCTGCCTGGCAGCTCCATCCTCAGCATCCTTTGTCCAGTATGTCCACTATCCCTCCTCTGAACATGGACTGATGGACTCATTTCTAATCCTGTCCATCTTTTTTGCAGTATTTCAGATTCTTACTCTCATTTTGTCCATGCAGGACGTGACGAGGACCCAAATGTGGGCCACTTAGGCAGGCGATGAAAAAAGGAACCTTTTATTTGGCAAAATCTACAAGGGGCTTGATAATCGGTACATCACAATGTAACAGATGTCCAGCTGTCGTGGTACCCCGGCTCGCGCACTGGGTTGGAGATGAGTTGTCAGAGTAGAACCGTTTCTCCTCCTGATTCAAAGAAAGCAGCTAAAGTGTTTATAGGGCATCTGTCTGGGAGGAAATATGGACACTTCAGACCCAAGACAAGCTGGAGAAATTATATTACCCCCCCCAAGAAGAACTGAGGTGAACGGTGGGGTGAGGCTGGTCCGGGCAGCTCTACTTAGACTGCAACCAGGACCAAGTCATTACACCTGCTGATCCCTCCTCATCCAACACACTGACACTTAGTAATGACATCCATCCATCCATCCATCTTCTGCTATTTGTCCAGGTCCAGGTTGTAGGGGGAGAAGTCTAAGCAGAGACATCCAGGCCTCCCTCTCCATAGCCACTTCCTCCAGCTGTTCAGGGGGGACTGAGGTATTTCCAAGCCAGCTGAGAGATTTAATCCCTCCAGCAAGCCCTGTGTCTAAATCAAGTCCTCCTCCTGGCTGGACGTGCCTAAAACATCTCACCTAGAAGACATCTAAGAGGCGTTCTGGTCAGATGTTGAACCACCTAGCAGGTTGACCCTGAGACCTAGCTCTTCACGCTGCCTGTAGGGGACAGCCCAGACGCCCATCAGAGGAAACTCAGTTTTTGCCATGAGGTTTGCCATAACCCAACCCTGTTGTTATCAGATTATTAAGATACTTCACCAGTGAATCATCCGTAAATTACAGGACTCTGTAAAAGTCTCGAACCACCCATCATTTCTTCATATTTTGCTTCTGAGGAGCTAGACCTTGTTGTGAAGTTTTAAAGTTCTCCTTTCTGAAGCTCTTTCGAAGTGTTTCTTTGGACATTGGCTTCTTTTTTACTCATTCTCAGTCCAGTCCTTTGAACATGTTCACAGGAAGGTTTAACTCTGTCCTATGAAACTATCAAGTCAACCAGTGATGACTCGACACATAACAGGACAACTTAGCAAAAAAAACAATTTTAAACTGGATCTTTAGGTACTTTGTCACTAGTTGCCTGTTGTAAGAACACATAGAGTATGTAGCTCCAGTTTCTTTAGTTTAATTGAGCAAAATGCCAAAAAATAGCACATTTTGACAGGAATAAAAAAAGAACTTTTGTACCAACAAGATGGTTCCTAAAATACTATCAGCTAAAAACTTGGCTCTGTCGTGCTTTGGGCTGCATTTCAGCCAATGGTGTTGGAAATCTTGTCAAAACTGATGGAATTATGAACTCAGAAAGGTATCATCAGATTTTGATCCACCATGTAAAACTATCTGGAAAGCTTCTGACTGGCAGCGGCAGGACAATGATCCCAAACACACTGCCAATGCAGTAAAAACCTACCTGGATAGAAAAACACACAATGGAACACTGTCAGTCATAGATTGGCCTCCCCAGAGCCCAGACCTCAACCTTAGTCCACAGGAGAGCTGCCTCCATCATCAAGGACCACACCCACCCCCAACACGGATTGTTCACACTCCTACCCTCAGGCCGGAGGTATAGAAGTGTAAAATGCAAGACTACCAGATTTAAGAACTCTTTCTTCTGCTATCAGACTCCTGAACAGCTGACAGGAGTTATAATGAACTATCTCTTGCCCTCCTATTTTGCACATTTTTTCTTGCACATTTTTTAAGTACACATTTTTGGTGTTTTTAATGTTACTATTGTATCTTGTATAGTTTCTTATGTCTTGTTTATATGGCATTCAGTGTGGACAGCAAAGAAAGAATTTCATTGTACAGGGAAATATGCTTCTTTACTGTGCACATGACAATAAACGTTTGGAATCTTTGAATCTTGAATCTTATTGAAGCAGCGTGGGATCATGTTGACAGAGAACAGAACAAAAGGCAGCCAACATCCAAAGAAGAGCTTTGGAATGTCCTTCAAGAAGCCTGGAGAACTATTCCTGAAGACGACTTAAAGACATGACAGAAAGCTTGGCTCAGAGAGTTCAGGCTGTGTTGAAGAATAACGTTTCAGTGAATCATTGCACCTATTTCCCATTTTCCTGCAATAAATCAGGGCTGAATCAAGACTTTTACACAATCTTATGTTTCTCAGCAATGGTTTTATTTTTCAGTTTTAGTACGAAGACTTGCTAACAATACAAATGTTTCTTTTACCACTCATACCCTGCATCGCACAGTTGCTTCTCTATTTAGATCCTCAGTATCAATTCACTCAAACTCAGATTTTACATATGAAAAAGGTTGACAAGAGCACCAAAAACCAAAAAGTAAACCAACAGAAATGAAAAAGAAAATCACAAAAGAGCTTTGGAACAATAAGGTCATCTGCATTTTGACAGGTTAAATTCAGTGACTTTTACCTCATGTTTATCTCTAACTTCTTTGATTCACTAATACCGAGACCTTCATTGGTAATAACATAATTGGGAATTTAATCACAGTGGCAATGAATGCAAACATCCTCCCAATGAAAGTGTGTGTAA
>VUQH01042190.1:0-18384 GCA_015106775.1 Etroplus canarensis | reverse complement strand
GATAAATATAGCTGGGTATCATCTGCATAGCAGTGAAAACATACACCGTGTTTTCTAATAACTCTGCCTAAGGGAAGCATATATAACGTAAAGAGTATTGGTCCCGGCACAGAACCCTGTGGGACTCCATGAGTAACTTTTGTGTGTGAGGAAGACTCCTCATTTACATACACAAATTGGAATCTGTCAGATAAATAAGATTCAAACCAGAGTAGCGCATTCCCTTTAATACCAACGGAGTATTCTAGCCTCTGTATTAAGATGTTGTGGTCGACCGTATCGAAAGCTGCACTGAGGTCTAGGAGAACAAGCACAGAGACGAGTCCACTGTCAGAAGCTATAAGAAGATCGTTAGTAACCTTCACTAGTGTGGTTTCTGTGCTATGATGAACTCTAAATCCTGACTGGAACTCTTCAAACTCAAACTTCAAACTTCAACTCTTCATATCACTCTCTAAATGAGAATGATATGTTGGCTGATCTATTTTACAGGCTTCTTTTTGTAACTAAAGCATTACCAAATCATCCCCCCCCCCACCAAAAAAAAACTTTCTACAGTTGAGACACCCGTAAAATCTATCAAAATGCTAAAATATATTTTCTTAATTTCTGTGTAATCATATTCTCACTGCCTGCTGGCTTTCACGTCATTTGATGCTCTTTGACAAACGCAACCTTAATGCAGTGTCTAAGGATCCAGACATAGTCTGGATGAGTTGTTTTCTTCCACTGCTGGTTGATGCCCCCTTCCTTCATTATTATTATTTTTTTACACTACATAAAATTCTGCTTCTTCTAACTCATTCCTCTGAAGTCACTTCTGTCCTTGTTTTTGATTCCAGTAATTAAATTTGGTGGAACAACGAACTGTCCAAGGGGCTGTTGCAATACAGGTGGGAGTTATAAATCTCCCTTGTGAGCAAATTTAGGAAGCCCACCCATTCCTAAAACCTCGCAAAACTCTGCAAAATGACTCTTACTACTTGGCTGCATTTTATCTCGTCTTTATGGTGAAAGTCTCATGTTTTTGCTTTTTCATATTCTTAGGGAGGATGTGGCTTTTTAAAAGGGTCTGTGAATAAGTATGTGAAAGGCCTTGTAAGAATAACATAGTAAGTGCTTCCAGGGTGAGAGGTCGGGGAAGTCTTGAAAGGAGGCTGCAGGCTGCACTTGGCTTGACCCTTAATTGCATGTCTCCAGGCTTGTTGCCTCAGGCGGGGACATCCTTGAGTTTTCTAAGGAACTTGTGTCCTCACAGACATTTCATAAGTCTGATATGCATCAGAGACTAGACTGAGACATTCCAACATGAAGAATGTTTGTGCATGTTTATATTCTGATAATTTTCACACAAATGCCACTCTTTTTAAAACATACACATCTTATCCTTACGTTATATGTTGTATTGAAAAGCAGTACTCATAGGCTTCAGATATTAAAAAATGCTTCAGATAACCAACAATGAAGCTGTTGTTGAATGTTAATTTTAAGATTTAGATTTAGGCTTCACACATTAGAGCAGGCTTTATGTTTACTGTGATTAAATATTAATGATGCATAATAGTCTAAAGTCATTGTTAAATACCTACAAACAAAACTGAAGACACCCATATGAAATACTGACAACATATTAAATAATTCTAAATTGTTTCTTTGTCTAAATTGCAACCTAATTATGTATTTCTTTCTAAGTTGTATTTCACAGTTTGTTCTCAGTTTTGTGGGAGAGTAATCTAAAAAAAATCTCAGGTTATTATGATTTATTTTGTAACCTTTATCTGTAATTAAAAGCCAATACCTGCTTGGAAAAGTGGAAGTTTTTGATTGAAAACAACTTTGTGAACTTGTGGTGGTGATTTGAAATGTTTTTGTAAATGTCTTGTATCACTGTTATATTAGTAACAGACTATCAAGGAAAAGGTCACTTTCATAAGAGTGTTACTAAATGAGCAGATGCAACTGGTTAAGTAACTGTGGGAACATATGGCTCAGCCAGCTCAATTTCTATCAACAGCATTAATCTCCACTGCCAAGTAAAGTAACCTGTTTATTAGAAAGCGCTGGTTCATGACAACAAAGGCTAGAGGAGTAACTCAAGTACATTGATACTGTACCATTACATATCACTGCAAATACCAGCTTGAAAAGATGGAGACCATCAAAGGGGTCAGTGGGTGGGTTGGTTATAGCACAACATGCTCTATGTCCAGGTCATAAAGGGAATATGCTTTTAGATTTTAATCTCCTCACAACAATCAAAGTACTGTAGGCTGTAACCACAACAGCAGCACATTGTAACCTTTTAAGTTACCCATAATAGTGAAAACATTTTAGCAAAAAACTTTATCATTCATTTCAGCCAAGCTGAAATCAGATTTTCTCTCTCCTCTAGTTTTCTTTTTAGTCTTCACCATCCTAACTAACTCTGTCTTTCTCTAATGTGGCTCTGATGACTTAATGTATCCTGAGGTTATTAGAGATTTTTCACTTGCTGCCTGTTCATTGAGAGTGAGGCACAACTCAGTGACTTTTTAGCATGACCCTTGCTCTTATCTTTGACTTATGGTTGTGTGTTGTATGAAGTGGAGAGTGTTTGGGACTGCTTGGGTTTAGCACTAAGAATGCATGCCATCACTCAGGACCAGAAGATCAGCTGAAAGGACTGGTGGCAGAACTGGACCAAGGAAGAGTGTTTGCTATAATATCAACATATTTATTATTTATTAAAATAGGAGGCACTCTATGTGGATTCCTCAGCCAATAGCAGAAAGCAAATCAGAAAGCCACTCAACCAAATTATTAATTTAGATAACACTGATACCACAGTGCTTTCAGTATTCCTTCTTTTCGTGCTTTTGGGGGTATATTTTCTTCTTAAGTTAAGCAGATATCCTTAAATGCTTTTGAGTACTGCAGAATCACTGTGAGTAAAAACTGTAGGCAGTAAAACCAAAACCGAAAACCCATAGATACTAAAACACACCTGACAACAGGGAACTCTAGAGACGGATGAATGATAATTATGCATGTTCATGAATATAAACAATCTCTTTAACCTAAAAATAGTTATCTTCTTTGTATTTAAGAATGAGTTTCTAGAACCATAACAGAATGAACATAATTTCTTTAGTCATCACTGCTAGGTTTATGTAGTTTTTATTTTATCAATAACAGTGTGCAATGGCCACCAGATTTTGTGCTCGCTTGCTCTGCATGGTGTAAGATGACTATGATACACATTATTAGTAAAAGTGTGCAAAGATGGTCTCCATACTGAAATATTAGCATCCACTTTGGAGGAACTTATGAAGGTAAAATGGCTGACACCCTAAAAACTGTTACTCTGCTCCAATGAGGAACATCAATACAGAAAGGATGCAGATCACCAAATGTACATATCATTAACACAAGATAGTTATTATACAAGTTCACAGAATGAAATCATTCTTACTGTACCTGTGAGTGAACTTGTAAGAAGCCTATTTATGTGAATTTCTGTATTTCTTCTCATCTCAGACACTTACATATTCGATATTGAATTGACAGAAAAGAACAGATAATGAACTTGATCTCTTTATTTCTTAAGAGTATAAATGTTGACCTGCTCAGACAAAGCGTTTCAGCTAAAAATATATTTTTAACTGGGATAACAGTATCCATATTATGATTCAGGTAATATAGTCCCCAAAAAACAGTGAAAATAAATTATTTGAATATGAATATTACTTATAATAACAATAATTATAATAAACAGTGTCAAATTAGAATCCATAAACCTTTTCTGTTTGCTTTTTTCTTTTGTGAAAATTCTCATAAAATTGTCCATGAGAAAAAAAAAATACAGCATATATTCTTTTAAAGTTGTGAAGGGGATTCTCTTTCTGGGATACCTCCCTCAGTCACACACATTTACAATATTCACAGTAACTATAAACCTGTTCAGCACATATTAAACCGCACTGTAGTCGCTCAGGCTGTCAGTTGGAGTAGAACTATGAAGTGCAATGACATTTTTGTGTTTATATGTCTGGGCCTGGCCAAGAAGAAGCAGAATTGTTCTCCATCCAATCTGGTACCTATATATAAGGAGTAAAAGGTCCTCGACCTTGATAACACATCTTTTCTCCAACCCACCATTGGTATCATCAATCAAGATGAAGACACACAAACTGCATGTCTGTAACACTGTACACACTGTCTTGTAGTTAGACTCTCATCCCCCTTCGTCTAACCATCTTGGAGTCTTGTAGGCAGCTCTGTACCACCTCACCCTCTCAGCCCATCGCTGTTACCATGTTAGAGTGGTGTGGGTGGCCAAATGACGGGTGTATCGGGGTGGGTGTGGGGAGCATGTGCCCAGTGTGGCTGAAAGGCGGCAAGTGGCCCATGGACATGTGACCGAGTGAGGCGGCGCTGAAGGGAGAGCTCTTGTCATGCAGACTTTTAGAAAACTCCTCATAGCTGTCAGTGCACCGTTTGCTCTTTTTGGATTTATTGGACATTTTGCGGTTGCGTGTCTGTATTCCTTCCTTCTTCATGGTCAGGGGCCGGTTCACCTGTGTGGAGAAGGCAGGTCATGAGGTGAATGATGTGATTAAAGTTTGGAACTAGAGCTTACACACAGAAATAATGCATATTTGTGAGAATATTAAAATATACTTAAAAATGTGACCTATCTGAGCTCTTTTGCTTGTGAAGTTTGTAAAATGACTATAAATTATTTATATTTTTTATTAGCATCAAGAAACTATTCATCAGCCCATACCTCCCTATCATCCTGTCTGTTGCCCAATGGCTCCCACTTATTAATGTTTAAAAACTAGTTATGCATATAGTGTAATTTTTAAAAGACACTTAGTATTTTCCTAAAGTTGCTGTGCACTGCAAGTTGTAGCAAAACATAAAAAAGATCAAACAGCGCAGTTTTGGGGGACTGTTTGTAGCCTCTAATTAACACAGTGCACTCTAGGGATCATTACAGCAATAGATATGTACATGTATGTGGGATTATTTAAAATAAACTGCAGTGCACATGCTCATCATCAAGAAGGAACACCACCTAGTGTAGTTCACTAATAACAGTCAGAACCTGTATTACTTTAGTTTCACAGTCAGTACTTGTTAGTACAAATAATATATTGTTTGCTATTGGTTTTTTCAGACAAATATGCATTCCCTAGTACCACGCAGTTTTTTATGCCTTGAGCCTTGATACTATTCATATGTAGACTGGCCTTGTGGCAGTCCCACTATATAACTGTCCCACCATTGTGACTCTCAAGGGGATTACACCTACCATGGAAACAATAAAGCACAAAGAAAGAAAACACCAACGAATGCAACCATGTCTGAGAGTAACAACCCTCTCGCTCCCTTTCCTTTCTATCCTCTCCCTCTCTTTTCTACCTCTCCCATTACTCAACAATCGGTGTAACCTGCCCACTAACTTCCCATCTACTGGGCCCAAACTGGGGATCAGGGGTCAAAAACTTACATTGTGCAATTTAAAGTAGAGGCCGCAAGCGTTGCACACCGGGTCTCCATTTGCATTGCGCCTCCAGAGTGTGGTGGTGGTCGTCTGACAGTTAGCACAACAGGTGCCTGCTCGTCTGGCAGCAGACTGTGGAAGAATAAATATCAAGTTTTGATTAGAGCTCCACAACACAACCAGGTAAGGCAGGTACATAAAATGTAGACTTGGTTTAACCTTGCAGTGCATTGCTTTGAACTATTTTGTTCAACAAATGACTCACAATTTTTCACTTGAATTATTTGTCTTAAAAAATCATCACATTTTACAGAATGCTCATCACATGTTCCCATAACTCAGTGTGACATTTTCAGATGGTTTGTTTTCAGTGACAGCCCTATGACATTTACAAGTATTCAAGAATTAAAAAAACACTGACCGACAGAGGCAGAAATCAGTAAATATTTGTGATATATGCTAATAGAATTATGATTAATCATTAATTGCAAATGTTCCTAATTAATCTTCTGTTTATAAACAAATTGATTGATGACCAATGGTGACAGCCTTTATTAACTAATATTTGGTACCTTCGTAATATATAGTTACAGTTGATTTAAAATGTATTAATAAGATGTCATGTGGTAAATAGATTTTGATAGAGTACAATGGTAGCATCAGTGATTTTAAATTCTATTTATTAAGTTTAAAAAGCCAAATGAATCTGGTGTCATTAATACTGGATACTTTACAACTGATTACTTCATACTTTAATCTGAGGTATGTCTGTTTCCACTGCATGAACAACCGCACAATGATTCTAAATATTCCAGTATTGGCATTTCCCTAGAACTAAAACATGAACTCGACATGTTGTATAAGCATTTTTCCTACTTGTAGTTTTTTTTTTCTATGAACAGACTGAAAGTAAACGGCGCCCAGGGTGCCCCGTGGCACCAAGCATAGATTTACCTCATCTCATTTTTTTTAAAAAATGAATTTGCTTTTCTTTCTCTATAGTGGACGGAAAGCTTGACCACTAGAAAGTCAGGTCTGGGCCTGTAAGGTAGTTAGGAGGCCGCAGGAGGAAGCTGGCTCTGGTCCGCTGCTTTATCTGGACCGGTCAGATATCCGGATAGGAAACAACTGGAAGGCTGCTGAGCGCACGGAGCTCTGCGAGCCTGGCCGATTCATACGGAAAGCATGCCTGATATATAGTCTTATATGCTTTTACAGTTAATAGCGTTGAGCAGGCTGTTATTCTGCTGATGTTAACCATGTTGGATGGGTTTAGTTGTTGGAGCGACAGCCTTCGGCGCGCATCAACACCCTGATCAATGCAGTTTTCTTTTTAATTAAAAATCAAACTCTGATTCATAATTAAACGATTCTGAAGATCGGGGCTTTCTTGTGCTAATCGTTAATATTTCCTTAGTTTCCTCTGTAGCTTTCTTTGGGTGTGTTGCGAGTATTTCGTCGTGCCATGCATAGCCAATTACATTCAAATATTGCCTCTAATGCTGCTTTCATTAGAACAACTTTGTGTTTTTTGTCTTTTCCCTTACGGGATCCTAACATAACGATCATCTGTGCCTTCAATATAAACCAAGCTTTTTAAATCCATCTCCACAAATCCTGGTTTAAAGTGTGGTGGCCCAGTGTTGAACACTGATGATTAGTCTATGTCCACTCTGCAAATTACTGTCTTCATTTCACATCTGCAAACACAGTAGCTGCAGATGTTTGCATGAATGCATTTAAGGTACAGAGATTTACCTTTACTTGGTAGCTAAAGTTACTGCTGAAATCCGAATACTTTATTAATCAGTATACATAAATATCAATAAGGAGATAGAAGTACAGTTAAGAAGACAGGATATAAAAAACCCTATGTTCAGCGAGTCAAGAAGTATGTACACATTAGGTAGAAGCCCACTTATTAAGGGGAGGAGCTGTGCAAATAAAAACTATAAAAAGATGACCTGCTGTACATTTAAAGTAGTGTTCTTGCTTTTCCTCAAAATTAGATATCACTTTCATCAAAGCTGTGACCATCTTATCATGGTGTTAAACAATATGTACATACATGGCACCTTTTCACAGTAATCAGCAGGATGGGTGCGACATAAATTTGGGGTTGAATGCTACCGTGAAGGATTTCATAATAGGAAATATCTGTTGCTCTGATGCTCCACTTTTACCCTGCCATTTAAACCCATTTATCTCCCAACTACCAGCCTTCCATGAGCTAAAACAAACAACTTTGTTTTCAGCTTCATGGCACAGTGTCATCATGTAATATTTGGCTTTTAACAGCTAATGAAAAGTAGGAATGTTTTCTCATGCCAAACAGAATCTTATGATTTTAGCTTGTTAAAAAATAAAAATGTAATAGCCCAAACTGAAGAAACATAGTTTTCCACTAAACTTTGCTTATTGTGTAAAAAAGAAAGAAAGAAAGAAAGAAAGAAAGAAAGAAAGAAAGAAAGAAACTAGATGTCAAAAGCCAGCACACAGCAGCATTATGCCCCATAAAGTATCATCAAGGCTTTGTATTGTTTTGAGGGATGGTACACTGGCCCTGCTATCAATGACAGTATCAGAAGTAGCTGTAATAATGATGACAAAACATTGCAGATAATCCCGCTCTGCTAGCAGCAGAAGTAGAGCTAGTAGAGAAGCAAGAGGTGAGCCAGAACACAATTCCTGGAAACTGATTGGGAAAATATAACTTTCCTGGAATTGTACTTCATCCCCCTCACCCTTCACCTTACACTCTTTTTATTTACTGTCCTTAACAACACACACATGCACACACATACATAGCCATTCTCTTCCATATAAAGAGAGCAATGGACTCACCAGCCTGCGTTTAGGCTTGATGAGTGGTCTGTTCTGGCCGTTCATCTTGTGGTACAACCCACAGGCGTTGCACAGGTAGTGTCCAGTGCTGTCACGTCTCCACAGAGGTGTAGAGGTCGCTCCACAGTTTACACATTCACGGCCCTCTAAAGGAGAATACACACTCACATAAGTAAAAACTACAACCTAATATACATTTACTACATATAGATTATATTCATTGTTAGTGCACATATGTGCAAGTGTGTGGACACATTTCATATCAGTGGCAAGACTGTTGTTAAAGCTTTCTCAGCAGTTGTAGTTCCAACCCACAAGCAATTTATTTTAATCTCATTAAAGATAAGAGTACATCATTTTGTATCAAGTCATGCTTTGCGCTGATGTGGAAATTTTGCCTGCATATGCTATGCCAGAAAATGAAGTGACTGTCAATATTCACATTAACAGGCAAAAAAAGCTAGAAGTTGAATTTATTGTTCTTCCTCTCTGCTTTGCCTCAGTTTCTAAGGCTTCAATACCAAGTTCTCCAAAATGTCATTTATTACCACTCTGACAGTAAAACTAAGTACCCACACTCTTCAGAGAATAAATGCATTTATTTAAATATTACTAGCAGTCATATAACTATATTGATGCCATAGAAATACATTTGCAGCCAGTTAAAAGGTCCTGTTTCATAAGGGAAGAAGAGGAGTGTGGGTTACCCTGCACTTTATCCCAGGTAATAAGTTGGTCAAACACAATCAGGCTTGAAGCTGGTCTGTTATCAAATAACAATCAGGACAATGTATTAATGTCTTATGTAACAGAGAAGCGACTCTTAGCCTAAATACTGAGGTTTTTGGCTCTGTGCGCCTGCGGATCATCCTTTCACACCTCTGGGCTGGATCCAGTTCGCCGCTCATGCAGCCAGCTCAGGCAATTATAAAGTCACGGTTAACAAAAGAGATTTATCAAAGTGGCTCTGTTCTGGAGATCTGTCGAGTGTACCCTCCGGTCTGTAACACCATTCATTCGAGAAAATATTACTGTTATTCACAGAAGTGTTTTTTCATTGTTTTTTAAAAACAGATTTCCAGAATGTTAAAAAATTAATGATGCAGGCAGGACAGCCTGCACACCACTACGCGCTGGCTGCGTTCAGTGTGATGTACCGAGGAAGTCAATGGAAAATTAACACATAGTTCATAATCAAACATTTTTATTATATTAGATGGATTTATGGCCTTACAATGTACATGAAAATCAAGGGCTACAAAGTACAAAACTGCTTCACCTCAAGGTTTTGTTATGTTGATAAATGTTACTAGTTTAAACATTTAAAATGATTTTCTTTCATTTGAATTCATGGGTTTATTAATAGTTACCGTAATAGTTAATAATAATAGTTTGTAAATGTTTTTGCTCATAATTAAAATTCAGTTTATAACACCGTGAACAAAGTCCGTGGATTTTAGCAATGGTTCACAAACCCCACCTTTCTGCTTTCTGTGTGTATAATACACTTTAGGGCGCCACGGATCAATTTTAAAAAATATATAAACAATAAGCTACTTTGTGATTTCCTGACTTATCCTTCATTTAGGTTTAGTTTAGGTTAGTAAAATTTAAACTGGCTCGCTAAAGCAGCAGTCCTGTGATCAGATCCTTACGTAAACTAAGGACAGACTTTACATCCAAATTCTAGCTGTGTATTTTCAGATTTAATTTCCTTTATTTTTGCTGTGGGACTGATCTGGCGTTTTTGCGGTGGACTCACCGGTGCAGGACCGTGTCTTGCCTTTGTTCTTGGGGGCGAAGCTGGAAGAGGAGCCCAGCAGGCTGTTCGCGTGGAACAGGCTGCCACCGTACTCGTGGGCCGCTTGGAGAGAGTAGGGCGCGTACGTCGGTATGGGATGGTGGGTGGTGGGGGTCTGCGCGTTCATTGAGACCAGGCTGTTTCTCAGCGGACTGGAACCCCCCATCTTCATGCCCTCCGACAGCGACACTTGGTATTTGATAGATTCCTTCTCGTCCATTCTGGTGGTGGAGGACGCCGTCGGAGACGCTGCCCCTGGGTCGGGTGATACATCTTTGGGTGGTGTAGGGGGGAAGGTGTAGAGGTGAGAGGTGGAGTGGGACGGCGGCGTTAAAGAGGATGCTGAGACCGTGTTTGAGTTGCTGCTGCACGGGTAAACGGCGGAGAGAGCGCCGGGGGACGCGGAGCCGGGGTGGTGCAGGCTGGGCTTGCTGAAGGGGCTGACAGCCCAGGCGTTGTGGTGGTGAGCCGAGAGGGCAGCCTTCCCTGTGTCCAGCCATGAAATCCCTGGGCTGTGAAGGAGATGAGGCCGGCAGACTGGAGTCCCTGCCAGACGAGCTGTGAAACAGAAGCAGACTTTTTATTACGGGGCCGATGGCGCTCCAATTTTGACAGGGGGCGGCTGCAAGTTTAGATACAGAAATAACCAGGACTTGTTGATTCACCGGCTTGATTAAACGTGTAAATATAGCAATATCTCACCAACAACCAAATAATATCAGTATATCCAACGCGTGCGTAAAACTAAGCTATTCAAGTCCAGATTGCATTGAAAAGGTGAGTTATATATTCGAATCTAGAAAAGGTTTAAAGCTTGATGATTGTGTAATACAGCAGCTCAAAAATGTAGGATAATGTAAAAATGCTTCAGTGTATAAGAACCATAAAACAGTGACGCATTTATATATTCAAAAAATGAGAAAATTAATGAAAAGAGCTTTTCAAAACAACCTGGAGAGGCATGTCAGATCAACATCTGTCGTTTTAATAATGTGACAAACAACAACTTAGTTTACATATAGGGAATTATCTTCTGCTTTCTTTCTGATAGACTGCTGACAAGCCAACTGCTTTGAGTTTCTGTGTTTATTTGTTGAAGTTGCACCCCTGTGCTGACTCCATCTTACCGTGCGCCTGGCTGTAGGGCACTCTGGCCCTGGCAGAGTTGTGGTAGTATGGGTTTCCTTGTGAGTCCAGGTGATTAAAGAAAACATCCACCTCATCCGGAGGCAGGAGCTGCGCCGCGGGTTCCATGTAGTTGTGCCCCAGGCCGGGATGGTGAGAGTCTGGGTGTTGTCCGTTCAGCACGGCGTGGGGATGCACCCAGCGTGGCTGATCAGCCGCCACGTCCATTTCTGTGGCTCTCTGTGGCTCGTTTTTATAAAGTCAAAGGATATCCAGGAAGGAAGGGCACAGAGTATTCTGAAATATCTGTCCTTAACGAGATTTTCAGTGTCCATTCAGAGCACAGAGGGGGTGCTTTGTTTTTCGTCCCTGCTGGTTCAGCTCCTCTCCGCTCCTGAACATCAAGTGGAGTTTGATACTGGAAACCTGCAACAAGTAAACATCACATGTTAATATTTAAAAAGCAGAGGTGCTGTGCGGGCTGGTGTCTGTGTGTAAGCATCTGTGCACTAAAAGCAAAGCTTGTGCACGCATCTCCCGTTGTGCATGATATATATATATATATTTTTAAAAAGTATTCTCCACCTACCATTTTGAGCACCACAACATTGTCTACATCCATCCATAGTTTGATATGTTTTCACACAGCAGGCTGCTTTATTCAGCATGAGAAGGTAAACATACTGTACCTTCGGCAGTATTTTATCCACTGTATCCGATCAGGTGACTCCTCTTTGGGAAACGGCTGTGTGTCCGTGTCTGGTCCTCTTCAGTTTACGGTTGTGTTTGTCAGAGTAAACTCTGTCCACTGGGACTTTAAGCAACACGTATAACTGTGGCTGGCGGCTGGGCCTGGCTTGTTAAGATCATGGGCGGAGTCTGCAATAAAGCTTTGACTCAGCCTATTGAAAACTACCTCGGCGAAACCTCAGAGGCACCCAGCACCACCACCCCACCCCCGACCAGAAAATCACAGAGATTTTTCGGTAATATTCATGTAGACATTGTCTGGCTGCTTGGGGCCAGGCCTATGTGACTTTTATTGAATGTAATGTTCAAAATTCGCATTTTGTTTTCCTCCCAAGCCAGCTTACAGCCAATCTGTGCTGAAGCTCCACTGGACTAACCATGGCTGAGTGATCAACATTAATACATGAGTAAATCTTGTAAAGCTGAACGTGTCAAAGTGTCACTGATAAATAACACACCGAGTTATCCTGCAGCATCTTATTTTCCGGGAAATATATTATATTGAAGTCACAGCCGTATACAGCGCAGCTCACAACTAATAAAGAAAGTCTGATCATTTAAATAAAAGTGGGGTAATACACTAATGCAGGAAGGGACGAAAACACAGTAATTTATAGCCTACATTGAGTAAATTATACTGACAGCATGGATAATATTTATTTATAAACTATTCATTTGCCCATTTATTCATATCTAAATGAAGAAAATATGTCTTGTGATCTGCACTGCGTGTGATTTTATTTATTTATAATTGTGCCTCATGGTTGTTTGCCGTTTAAAATATGACCCCCCCTCTCTGCATGATTGGCAGACAATAATTGGAGAAGGGAGAGCGTGCAGCCACGGCCGGCCAACACTGCCGCCTGCTTGACGCCGTTTCCTGACGTCAGTGCATCTTAGTAAAGAAAAAACAGATTCAGCAGGACGTGAACTTTTTCTAAAGGGGGGTGGGGTGGGGTGGGGTGGGGGGCGTGCACAGACTCTGCTGTGGTCCCACAGGATGAACTCGGGGAAAGACACTGCAACTGATATTTACACTTTGCCCACATTAATAATACATCAAGTACATCCTCCTGACCCCGCTGTGATTTCGAAGAACACACCAACAAGCACCAACCAAATAAAAACTTTGGAAAGTATAAATCAAAGATTAGATTAGATTAGATTAGATTAGATTAGATTAGATTAACAAATTCGACAGTTTAAATGTCCTTGTTGGGGACGTTTTTTCTTTTTTGCAAAAGCACACATCTAGAAAAAATGGTTTGCTCACATGAACCTGTTAAGGAAAGGTCTTGTCAAAGTAGCTATCTGTCAGTCAAATTCAACATTTGGCTTGGCATTATTATTCAAAAGTTAAAAACATTCAGTTCAATTACAACTCTGCAAGAGAAAATCTATATATCTATCTATCTATCATTGTAATAATTTTGGTTTAATCACTTCAATTTTTCTTAGTTTCTCTTATTTATAGCTCAAACTTTTGAAATCTTTGTTCTTTAGTATCAGCAGATTATTAAATCTGAATCACTATGTGATACACTAAGCTCTCGCTCTCTCTCTCGCTCTCTACACACACACACACACACACACACACACACACACACACACACACATACATATGTGTGTGTGTGTGTTTTACGCAAATAACCAAATAACTGCCATTATTTCTGCACAGCTACAGAACAAATCATTTTAATCTGTGTTTAGAGGAGATCCACAATATAGACTGAAGAAAGCAGAGCATACCGCGGGGACAAGCGAGCAGTATTAGAGCTCATCAGCATGATAATGTGGAAATACACATGCTTTGAGTGTGAGCCCTTTTGATCTGGCCTGGCGATAAAAACCTTATCGGCAGCGAACATCCACTTCCATTTTAGGACTTGACATTAATTCTATCCACCCTTTTATTTACGGCTCTTTTTCTCACACGAGCCCAAGAGAAAGAGCGAGGTCGCTCCCCGATTCAGGTTTGAGAATTTCATTGTAGGGTTACCACTGAAAAGGAAGTGGTTTTACCTTATAATAAACGTTGAAAAAGCCAGTTATATCGACACAATTTAAATTCTGAATAATAATAATAATAATAATAATAATAATAATAATAATAATAATAATAATAATAATAATCGTCTTTGCTTTTTTCTTTTTATCTTTCAGTGATTTTCATGTGCTTGTTTCATTGATGTGTGTATCTGAGATTGAAGGAGAGAGTGAGAAAGAGAAATCCAATGCTGGTAGGATCCTTGGATCCCCTGATTATAGCCCATCCCAGAGTAATTTTTCATCGGTGCTGGCTAATCTTTGTTCTTTGTGAAGATAATAAATAGCCTAATCGTTATCAGCGAGCTGCTGGAGGTGTCGGGGAGAATGAGGCTGATCGGCCCGGGAAATAGGCTCCAAAGTGCCACGGAATAAATGGCATTTCTTATCTCTCTCTCCCAGATTATCGCTCCCTTTTCAAACTCGCACAACAAATACATCTAATGCAGGGAATGCATCACTTATGCTGGACCAGATCTGTGTGAATGATTAATAGATAAATAGATAGCGGAGGGGGGCCCGCACCAGAGGAATCATGGTGTTGGCTGTTATTTACAAGTTTAATGTTGTGCATGTGCAAAGTCTTTATTCGGTGCATTTGACGGCATAAATACAGCTTGACTTCCCATTATTTTTGGGTTATCTGCGGGAGCCATCTGAGGTTCCGGCTCTTTGTTGTGGGATATCTAATTTCTTTCATCCTGGATTTTACTGGATAGGAGTTAAACAGACGCAGCCGCTTTCAACCAGAGAGAAAAAATATATTTGAATAATGATTTCACGTGTTGTAAATTTGCAAATAACGCAGGGAATAGAAAGCTTTTGGTAACAAGCAGGCCTTGGTAGATTTATTTGATATTTGAAACTTGGAGGCAGAGAGTGACATGTGTTTATTTAATCAGTCATGATCATGGTTGAAATCCTCCCGCACTTTATGTGGTTTATTGTTGTTTCCTTTGAAAAATAAATAAAGAAAACAATAAATTGAGCGGGTTGTTCAAAGTGAAATTAGATCCATTCTATTATGAAACTTTTAAACAAGCTTCTTTAACCATGTACAAACCAAACTTCAATGAAGGAGACAGAGAACTGAGAGCCAATTACCAGCATTTGCAATTTCTGATATGTGTGAAATTTAACCACAAAGACAGCACTTTATAACAGCCATAAACTAATCAGGACAAAGGTTGCACTTCAGTGCTACAATTAATAAATAAATCAAAATTCTGTCAGGCACAAAGAAGAGCCTTTTAGATGTAGTGTTAAAACCACTGAGTACGCGTTTGTTCGTGAAGAGTGACCAGCTAATGCAGAAAAAGGTATTTTCCAATATATACAAACTGGATGCTTAATAACTTGGCAGCTGCAGCAGCCCTGGGTGCTGCTGATGGTCTCCGGGGTAACGCAGATAACAGCGCAGTCATTTTCCATATCGTACAGTCTATTATATTCAAGGATTAGTTCTCCTTCCCGAAAAGGTCAAACAGAAAGTCAGGCCAGCCAGGAGTACTCCTCCTCTCCTCTCCTCTCCTCTCCTCTCCTCTCCTCCTACAATGACAGAGCATTTCCCATTTTTTCCACCGGCGTGATGGCCTTTGCTGACATTCTCTGATAGATGCAGCCTCCCCACAGCAGACAACAAACCCTATCTGAATGTTCCTCTAATGATCAAACAGGACGTATTCCGACGATTTTCCTATGTCCTGCTCACCACCTTTATTCTGTCATTTTATATGATTTTTTTCAGTTTCTCGCGTGTATTATTCCGTGTGAATAGTCGTAGTTCCCACACCCGATTTGGTCAATGTGACCCAAACATTGCTTTCCATGAATGATGAGACAGGCCATTAAATCCTCATTACAGGCCTACACTGAACACCATTAGGTCATATGTAAAGATACGAGACTTCCCAATAATCTAATAGGCTGGATCCACAAATTATCATATAAGGCTTAAAGCAGGTCCTACTAGTCCTCACGACCTTTTGAGTATTTGCAAACCCCTTTAGTGTAAGTTGTTCTTAAGGCGGAGAGACTATACAGGTAGCTTCATGACCCGCATAGACTTGATCACAGTCCTTCAAACGCTTCATGGGTTCAGTTTTCCTTTACATATTTTAAGGAGTTTGAGCTAACAACCATCAAAACACCAGGGAGGACGGTGTAAAAGTCTCCTGCTTTAAGTCCTGATTGTTGAGATATTACAAGTATGAGTGAGAAGAATTCCTGAAGACAAAATGTGCTTTTAAGATCCACGTGTGTGACAGTTCACTGAGAGCATGATAACTAATAACCAAAAGAAACAAATAAATACAGGCGGTTTCATTTAGATAAAACGAATAATTACTCAATCAAAGACTGAACAGTTGTTGTGCAGTAAAAAAAACAAACAAACAAATTGATTAAAATAACAGAAATAATAATTTTAAAAATTGTAAAATTGGTTTAATACTCAGTTTAATTTTAGTTAAACAGAATTAATTTTAAAAGCTTTTTTTCAACCTTTTTGTTTAATTTAATTTAATTCAAGGTTTACTTTATCACATTTTTAGTATCACTCAAATTTGTTCGATTTTATGTATAATTAAATAACTAGATTAATGAATTACTTTATTTTTTATTTGTCACATTTTAGTGCAATTACCAACTTTATTGAATTTGAGATTTACTGACAGTGACTTGTCACTTTTCAGGAATCACTGTAGACAAGGTTATTAAATACATTTACAAGCATGCTGTCATCTATATTTTCTCTCAGTTCTTCAGTGAATGTTGCTCTCATGAATAACACGTTAGAAAAGGCTAACTTTTTCCCTGCACGTAAGGAAGACTTCTCATGGTAAGATGAGCCTGTGCTGCAGGTTGGAATAATCAGGCAGACAGTGACACCTAGAGGAGAGGAGTTACTTTGTTTATCAGAAGAAGAAGACCTTCATTAATGCCACAAGTGGGGAAATGTAAGTTCTACACGCAGGTTTGAAGTACGCACACACGTGCACTGACAGAGACAGTAGACATGCATTGGTGGAGTGTGAAGGCTCCCCATAAATGGCACCAGGGAACAATGTAGGGGGCTGTGCCTTGCTCAAGGGCACCTCGGCAGTGCTCAGAGGGTGAACTGATACCTCTCCATGGTTCCCTATGGTTCCCAAAACAAAATCCCAACAGACCAAGCCACTGTCGCCCCCTCATCATGACAGGGAAGGTGCAGCTGGTTTAATATCCTGTATTTATTTCTACAAAAAAGTGCTACCTGTTTATTTTTCACAGATAAGATGACAAAAGTGTGCTTAATGATACTGGATTACACTGTCTGCCTGATCACTGAATCTGTGTGCTTTCTACCACAATCATCCAAACAACAACTGAGGCAATATGGTATGGCAACATGGCAATATTAATCCCTCTTAATTTAGAGATTTACATGGTCTGTGCCAAGTGGCTAAAAATTTGTCATCTTTCCATTAACATGTGCACAATTTACACTATTATAAACATGCCAGTTTGCTTGGGCTGCTGTCCTTCATGCTTCACATGCTACTGAGTAGTATATAAGGTTACTGATGTGGACCCAGCAGCTATAGCATTTTAGTAGCCCCATTAATGCCCCGACAATTCTCATCACTCATGACATTCTGAAATTTCTTGATGCACCAAACACTAAGGGAAATTGCAAGTTTGCAAAGATCTTATTTATAGACTTTTCAAGTGCTTTTAATACTATGCAACCACATGTGCTTTTGGGAAAACTAATGAATATGAATGTCATTTATCATACGTTGGATATATAGTTTTTTAACAAAGAGAAGCCAGTTTGTCATGTTAAATAATGTCAGCTCAGGAAAAATTCAAACTAATACAGGAGCTCCTCAGGGATGTGTTCTATCACCCATCTTATTCACCTTGTACACTAGTGATTGTAGGGCCATTTCTGACGGTTGCAAATTGTATAAGTACGCAGATGACACTGCATTGGTTGGTCTTTGTAATAAATCAGATGCGGATTATAGGTTAGAGGTACATAGGTTTGTGACGTGGTGCAGTAGCAATTTTCTGGAACTTAATGTAAATAAAACCAAGGAAATGATTATAGATTACAGGATAGGAAGCGATAAACACGAACCTCTTATAATAAATGGTCAGATGGTAGAAACAGTGAGAGAATACAAATATCTGGGTACTATAATTGATGACAAATTCACCTTTGAAACTAATGTGGCAAACATCTACAAGAAGGCCAACATAAGACTGTTCTTCTTGAGAAAACTGCACAGGATAAAAATGGACACAAAAATAGTGGAACTTTTCTACATGTCAGTAATACAGTCTG
>VUQH01042189.1:0-26777 GCA_015106775.1 Etroplus canarensis | reverse complement strand
CGTGTAGTGGCTCTTGATGCGCTGACTCTAGCCTCAGTCCACTCCTTGTGAAGCTCCCCCAAATTCTTGAATGGATTTTGCCTGACAATCCTCTCAAGGCTGTCGTTATCCCTTTTGCTGGCGCACCTTTTCCTACCACACTTTCTCCTTCCACTTAACGTTCTATAAATATGCTTGAATACAGCACTCTGAACAACCAGCTTCTTCAGCAATATCCTTTTGTGGCTTACCCTCCTTGTGGAGGGTGTCAATGACTGTCTTCTGAACATCTGTCAAATCAGCAGTCTTCCCCATGATTGTGTAGCCTACTGACCCAGACTGAGAGACCATTTAAAGACTCGGGAACCCTTTGCAGGTGTTTTGAAGTAATTAGCTGATTAGGGTGTGACACCATGACTTTCCAATATTGAACTTTATCAAAATTTTCTGAGACACTGAATTTTGGGTTTTCATTATCTATAAGCCATAATCATCAAAATTTCAAGAAATAATTTCATTCTGTGTATTGAATCTATATAATATATGGGTTTCACTTTCTGAAGTGAGTGACAAAAAAATATTGAACTTTTTCATGATATTCTATTTTTTTTTTAGATGTACCTGTATATTATCATGAATTACCTCCATTAATTCTGGTTCTGCTTGTGTAATGTATGAGATTGTATTTACTTGTGCAGCTAAATCAAACTTTAGTGCCACTGCAGTAAAGATTTGCATCAATAAAAGAAGAAAGGATTTGGCCAATATGTATTATCATTTATGCCCATGCTACTTATACATGGATACTGTAAGTGATTTTCTGTTCCGTTTCACTTGAGTGACTGTAACTAACCAATGAAAATGAGCTATACCAGTGAGAGATTCATAAATTATGCTGTGTGTTATTGGGCCCAACCTGTCACCTGTCTTTGTAAGACTATAAAAGTCTGGCGCTGTGTCCGGAGCACTGAGCACAGATGTTTATCGGTTAAAAGTGATCTTTAATGTGTTGTAGTTCATCACAGCCAACATAAGTAGCTAGATTGAAAGCCATTTGGACATATTTTGCCCATGTGTGGAATACAGGTTAACTCCAATACAGATTTATCTAGAAAGTAGCTCTCTTGAAGTTTTTCCATAATGTGCACCTATCTGAAATGCTATCTGTGAGTTTTCAAAGTCACTCTGGGACTTGGTTTCCACAAAGCATGAGGAATTTCTCACAAAGGGTATACAGGTGGTCACTGACAAGTGGCTTCTACTGCAGATTACTGGCCAGGATTTTCAGCCTGGTCTGGTGCAGACCTATGTCCACAGTGGGTACTTTTTGATTAATTCCATGTGTGTAGCTGTCATATTAGGCAACATAATAATCAGAACACACACTAAACAACCCCAATGACCACTGGCCTGGGCTGGTATGAAACAGAGAGATCACTGTAACCCACCATTATGGCTAAATATAGACTGTCGTCGTCTGACCATTCCAGTGATTTCCCCTGAGGGCAGACCCTGTGTCTGAGGCCCTCTTATCAACACACTGAACCCCGACACGCCTCAGTACACAAAGCATAGAGGCCACATAAAAACTTCTTTAACGAGTGTCAAAAGGCAACACACAGATGTGACAGTGTGCATCGAGGAGAATGACGATAAACTCCGCAGTCCGTTAAACACTCACACACTTGATGTAACAGCTTTCTGAACTGAGCTGGTGCCATTTCTGTGCAATGATGCGAGCATGACTCTGCTTAAAATAATAAATCTGATGTCCAAAGCAAGCACACACACCCACACTCCCTATCTCTAAGTCAAGCGCACACACAGGCAAATAGCTTACTAATACTGATACTAATGAGAAGAGGGATGAGTGTGTGTATAAATAAAACAAAAGTCACATTTCAACGCCTTCCGGGCTGCCCACATTAAGCTTTTTCATGGTGCATCACCACACTCACTGGAAACAGAAAAACTCCGCCTCCATTTTTTTTTCTAATGGCTCCAACTTGCACTTTGTGTGCACTTCTAGCTTTGACTTTCACGTGATATAAAACCTACACTTAAGTCACAAAAAAGCCCATTGAAAGACAGTAGTCAATGGGATACAAAGACTACAACCAATACTTCAGAGACCAATCAGTTAATGGTTATTAAACTTTAACACGCCTCTTACATTTTTTCTTAATTTCTCTTTAACCACTCAAAGACACAAGACTACGCTTTTTTAAGAGCTAACAGACAGAGATTGACTTTGGAGACTCGTTTAATGTTTCTGTCTTCAGCTAGAGGTCTCTTCAAAGCCAGATGTGAAGCCCCTGTCATTTTCCAGTAGTGTTAACAGTCCTATCTCAGAGAGGGGAAAGGCAAGCCATCTCTCTCTTTTTCAGAGACGCCACTAAATCACCAACCTATAAAACCATGCATTAAAGCAATATGTGCACATATGTGACTTATATAAACACATGAAAGTTAGGCTCCAAAACGTATATAAATATATAATTGACACTTAATTTGGCTAAATTACTGTTTGTTTCATGGGATATTGAATTCTTTTTGGAAAGCTTGAGTGCTCACAGATGAGTTGGACGTCATTTTCCAACGTGGATCCTGTACACTGCATTTTGGATCAAAACCACATACTGTACTCATGGTCATAGATTCACGAAACCGGTTGGGAGTAACATGAGCTTGGCAGGCAGAAACACCCAAAAGGGAAGTATATTCAAGGTCAGACTATCAAAGAAGAGCATAAAACTTCAAGGATTGAGATCTCACAGATAAAAATTGTATGCCTCCAAAAGGAGATTTATCTTGGACTATAATTTATCTTGCTCACATGAACTCTCATCTCAACTTTAACAGCTCGTAACTGTGACATAATGTAAGGTTTGAGCAAGGGAAGGCAAAGTCAGGCATAACTACTGGAAAAATACACCACTTTTGAATTTTAGATAAGCTCCTCATGGTCGCCATGTGACCACTTCTCCCCAAAAAGCCCAAGTTTCTTCATGAATGCTGATCTGACCAGACCTCCCTTGATGAGATGTGATGCTAGATACCATGGTCAATTCATTTTTTTAAAATGCAAATTTGATGATTAAGAACAGACGTAGGCAGCAACAATGTTGATTCCTTAAAGTCCCAGAAAATGTTTTACCAACTTTAGCCATGGGAACAGCAGACAGCAATGCTGGCAGACACAATATGGTGTCACCACAAAAGTATATGACCCCATGATGAGTTTGGTCTTTGTTTAGTGCAGACCTAGTGGCAAATCAGTTCCAGCCCACATCAACGTCTCACTGTGCCAAAGTTCAAAATCCTGCATTGAATAGTTTTTGCACTATGTGATGACATGAAGGATTTACAGCAGCACTGAGGATTCCATAATATCCACACTCTGCAGAGATATAAATGAAACAAGAACAATATATTGGTTGGCTGATATCAATTGCTGATATTGGCCAGTCACAAATACATATTGTTGAGAATACATATGTTGTCCATAATGCAGAAAAGATGCTTTGGGTAATTTAGAAATATCATCAAATAGTTTGCAGAGCTGAGCAGCTCCAACTCTGGTTTTTTAATACTGCACTGTCCGGAGCACACGTAGCAGAGTAACATCACAGAAGAACGATTGTAGTGTAGAGTTGAGTGGTACTCACCAGTTTGTGGAGCACATTGCTGAAAAGCTAATGAGCAATGACCCCAATATTTTCCTTTTTTCAGTATGACCGAAACATAATGTCTGAATATACAAAGCATATTGACCAGTATATCAATACTGGAAATCTTTACTCCCTAAATCTTGCACTAAACAGAATCAGCCCTAAAAACCCATTGTCAGACTTTCCTAAACAGTCCAACCATTCATTTTCTTCTGCTTATCCAATTCAGGGTCATGGGGGGCCGGAGGCTATCCCAGCCTCCAGAGAGCAAGAGGCAGGGTACACCCTGGACAGGTCACCAGTCTGTTGCAGGGCTAACAAAGAGAGCGACACAACCATTCATGCTCACATTCACACCTATGACCAATTTAGCAGTGCCAATTAACATAACCATGCATGTCTGGAGTGTGGGAGGAAGTTGGAGTACCTGGAGAGAACCCATGCAGGCACAGGGAGAACATGCAAACTCCACACAGAAAGGCCTTGGCGGCCTAGGATCTTCTTGCTGTGAGGTCAGAATGCAAACCACCACACCACTGTGTCACAATGCCAAAAAATATTGGACAGTATCTCAATATCATTTCTTAGTCCCTTGATATACTTGCCCCAAAAATCTACTTTGTCTGGCTCTACTTGTAATTTCAAAATGTTTATAACTTCTTGGAACATTTAAAATGCTTGAGAACTTTCTCAGCCCTATTTCACTGCATAAAACAACATTAAACTAAGGTGAGTGAATCCTGGACAATAAAAGTCAAGAAGTAAAAGCATAAACAAATTACTAAACTCTGATCTTTTACTTTTTATCAAGTTAAGCACAAAAATATAACCAAAAATTACTTAACCACTGTAGTTGGGCTCCTTTCTGCTGACAGGTGCAAGAAGCTTGCACACAGAATCCACATTACCCTGTGGGAAGTGCAAACCTTACAGATCATGAATGACACCCATAAGACTTGGACTATATCACATGTGGCTCTGTGGTAGTGTGTGTGCACACAGGTAGGTTTATATGCAGGTGTTTCAGTTGCTGGAAGGCCCTAATCTGTTCCAGAGATTTCTGGTCTGCAAAAAAAGCAGACAGCATGAGTTGACCCTTGTTTTGTGGTATGGTGGTAGTAAGGTATGGGGAGGCTCTTGCTGCTGATAAACCACTCAGAAAGCTCTTATCTACACACTCCTCTTTCACTCTCCCTTCTACAGAACTAGAAGCATCACTACCACTGCCCAAATTTCCCTCTCCCATGTTTTCCGGTGACACACCAGGAGTCAGCTAGACTTTTGTCCTCTAGAGAATTACTCTGAGCATTTTAATTAAGATACTGATAGTCAGAACAGCCACATGAACACTCCTAGTTAACACACACACACAAACAGTCTGAAGTCCTCACATTTACACTCACGGACAAATCAGGAGAGCTGGAAATGCTAGGCTAATGCTAGGCAAGTTAGCGCAGCTAATTGGGCTACTGTGTCACGGGGCTCCAGAGGTCTTAAGAAGTGCAGAGACTGGAATAGAGGAAGGTAATCTCTTCTAAAACCACAAAATCCATCTGTGACGGCCATCTGGACACCACCTCGTAACACACACCCCCACACACACAATGTAGCCTGCAGCAACACTGTAGACTGAAGACAAGACATGTCCACATGGCTCTAGCCAAGCATTGTTAACCACTGGTTCAAAGAACTGCTGCCTTTGTGACTTCTGGCATCAAGTTGATACTGAGAACAAAAGAGTAGCGTCAGCAGCTCGCACACTGCAGGGTTTTACTTATTTACCTATTGTCACATGATACTGACACACACCTCCTCTGTGCCTACACCATGGGTGTCAAACATAAGTCCCGGGAGCCAGAACTGGCCCACCAAAGGGTCCATTCAATTCCACTGGATGGCTTTGAAATATTTGAGAATTGCAAAGGTCATATTTGGTGTCATTACACCAAAAAACTAAAATAATAGGACTGTGAATTTATAAAAATCTGTTGTATAATTACAGAACAAAGTCCACGTAATAACCTTTCAGTGCTTTATATGTAATTTAGCACATTTATTAAAGTTAAAAAAAAGCTTTTATTTATTAAAGTTTAAGCCTAAAGAGCAATTCTGACAGGTTTCTTTGATTTACTACACTAGCATTTCTTTACAGTGTAGACAAACTTAGATTTATTGTTGAAACTGCACTTAATTGTCTTGAGACATCACATGGAATAAATGTGGAGTTAAAGTTGTTTACACTGAAAGAAATGGTAAGAATTTAGAGGTGTATTTTTATTGGTTATTAGGTAATAGTTTTATTGGTCTGGCCCACTTAAGATCAAATTAAGCTGTGTGGCCCACAGTGTAAAATGAGTGCGACACCCCTGGTCTACACCATGCAAGAAGTCAGATATATTTTTAGCTATGTGATGAAGCTCCTTGATAAATAATATTAGAGCAGGTGTGTTTATGTAAAATGGAGAGCTCTGTTCTCTTAGATCCCTCGACTGTGAAGGCACATGGCCCTGATCAATAGTAAAACACACAAAGGCAGCAATCAACTGGGCAGCACAGACACTACTGCACATATGGACACGGACACAGACACAAAACTCTCCACTACTCAGCGGAGCAGATGCACCCAAAACAGACGTTAGTAGTCATACCTAACATTTCTATGTGCAAGTATGATGATATCGATTTCCACCCTGGGATTAATGAAGTAGTTTGATTTCCTCTCTTCACAACAAACCTCCACAAACCATGCGCACACACACTCACACACTGCTTTTTCTTTCTACCAGCCCCCACCTCAATTCTCACTCCATCAGAATCCCCCTCATCTCACAGTGACACACACACACACACACGCACTCAGGGCAGACAGATGTGGTGCAAGGCAGCACAAAGCCACGCTGGGCTACTGAAACATTTGTCTGGGCCCTCTGGGAGGCCACACAGATCACTGACCACTGAATAAATTGTCCTCTTTTGCATACGACTTCCACACGCTGCCCCTCATGGGACTCAGCTGAAGGGGACAGAAGGCTGACCTCAAGGCTCTTTGCTCCTCATTCCTTTCATGTTGGCTCTTTTTAACTACATCAGTGTCAACATGGTTGCAAATATTAATTTTAATTGGGTGGCTACTTCAGCACAACAACAACACAAGAACAGAATAGGGAAGGCTAAAATGCCACAACTCAGACTACAGGCCAATAGGGTTAGCTGTGCAAATAGTATAAAACTAAGGCATGGGCATCATGATATAATGTTCACCAAAAGACTGAATGTATTATTCAAATGGTATCTACACTCTATCACACTGTTTCTACTGAGAAGACCATTCCTTCAATATAACTGCGTGCATTAAACCATGATGTGCTAAATATACAGACACATAAAATGCAGCATCAAACTAAACAGCCATTTCGGCCCTACAAAACAGCAAGAGGCATAGGATAAGGCAGCGCTATAAACATAGTGAAGCACAATGTCTAATGTGTTCTGTTTGGGATCACACCTGAATCCATCTAATGCCTCCATAAAGGCAGGAAATGTCTTGGTGAGGAACTTCAAATTGATGTCAAGGACTTAAGTGTTCATCTGATTTTATTTACTATAACAGAAGTAGGTTTCCTTTTGTTAAATCCTGCAAACCAACACTACAGGATAACTCCAACAAAAAAATGGAAGAACGCCAAACATTGGCTCATAATCCAGCCACCTTTTCTTTACTGTTTTTGAGGATAGTGAACTCAAACCAAACACAAAATGAAGTTTTAACCTGTGTTATTTGCTTGAATACAGCTGGAGTGTTATTGGACCATTTTCCAACCCACAAATATTAACATCGAACAGGAAATAGCTCATATAGTAAGTCACAATAGATGAAAACTAATGGTGAAATTGGGACGCCCCCCGATGTTCTGATAGAAACACTAGCATGTTAGAATTTGTGGAGTCTTCCACAAATCCCTTGTTGTGAGTGAATAATATGAGCAGAAAGCAGTCTGCCAGCCATCGACAGTTTTTAAGTCGAGCAATAAGCTCTGTTCCACGTACCAAGAGCCAGTTTAGCCAGCCAAGGCCTGGACCACCAAGGTCTCCGCCTTGGATTGCCGCCCAAACCACACTGCACCGGATCCCCATGGTCCCTGCAGCAGGTGGTGAGCCCACTAGAGGGCGGACCCATGTTGCTTCTTCGGGCCGAGCTTGGCTAGGTTCCATGGGCAAAAACCCGGTCATGAGGCGCTTGCCATTGAGCCCCTGGCCCAGGCCTGGCTCCAGGGCAGGGTCCCGGTAAACCCAAACCGGGCGAGGTACACTGAGTCCTTGGTCTACATCTCTTTAGGGATCGATTGTAATGCTCTTAGTTTGGCTCTTCATCCAGGATGAGATTGAGAACACAAGCGGCTGAAATGAGCTTTCTCCACAGGGTTGCTGGGCTCACCCTTAGGGATAGGGTGAGGAATTCAGTCATCCAGGAGAGCCGCTGCTCCTTCACATCGAAAGGAGCCAGTTGAGGTGGTTCAGGCATCTGATCAGGATGCCCCCTGGATGGACACCTCTCACTTGAGGTGTTTCGGGCACGTCACTCTGGGAGGAGACCCCGGGGAAGACCCAGGACAAGCTAGAGAGACTATGTCTCCCAGCTGGCCTGGGAATGCCTTGGTGTCCCCCTGAAGAGCTGGAGGAAGTGGCTGGGGAGAGGAAAGTCTGGGCTTCTTTGCTCGAACTGCTGCCTCCGAGACCCGGACCCCCGGAAAAACAGTAGAAGACGAGACGAGATAAGCTCTGTACAACATGAAAAACTAAAACCTGGTGGAGCTGTTAAACTGAGTAACAAGAGAGTATTACACACACAGCTTCAGCTACCATGGTCTTTACACATTCATAATATGAGCACTGTAACAGTAGTGAACATGGCATGCCTTTCTTAAGGACCATGTTAACAGATTGCTTTTATAGCATGGGTGTAGACCTGATGGTGGGTCACTTGAGATGTTGAATGGGACCTCAGATTTTCTTTGCAGAAACAGGCATCAGAGAAAAACGTAAGAAAGCCACTATCCTGCTTTACAGTTACAGTCTACCCACTTATATTTCCAAATAGTGGCTTCATTATGCATTTAGTTCAACTGAAAGTGAGTCCTGAATAGTGGGTGGATTTTTTTTAAATAGACATGTATTCCTTTGAATTACATGGTTATTAAATTACCTTTCAACTTGCTTATAAGAATAGGCAATGGACCAAACTTTGCACATGCAAATCGTCACCACGATAAACACACCCTGATGCACGTGCACTCAAACACACTGAGCTGCACTCATCAGATGGAACTGCTCAGCAGGACACACCCTCCTCCAGGGACCTGTCTGGCTGTCTCCACCCTCTACAAAGCAAGCATACAAAATCTCCCAAGAGAGTGTGTGGAAGGGAGACCAAAGGAGGAGCTGGGGGTTGGTGCACACGCACCACACCCCCACCCACACATCTCCCAAACCCCATCATTATTGTCCCAACAAGTCCACAAGGGGACCAGAAGAGAAACGGCGCTGTCCCCTCCTCCCTGTCCCTTTTTCGTTTCCATCCACCACCAACCCCCACCCACAGCCCCCCAGATAATACCATGCAATTAGTGGCTCCCCACTCTCGTCTCCTTTACTCGCTTTCAGTACTTTTACATTTCTACATCCATGTCTCTATAACTTCACTGTCATCTCCCAGTGTGTATGCATTTACTGTGGTGTATTAGAGATCTGAGAAACTACAGGCACACCCAAAATACCAAGCAGTCTGACCCTCCCTTCTGAATCCATCTCTCATCTTTCCCTCTGTCTATCCATCACTTCCTTGCTCCTTACACTAAACTGCTGTGACGAGCCCCCTGGCGAAAGCGACACTCTAATTATGTTAACATGCCGATGTGACTGTTTCCTGTCTGGAAGAGCCATATATCCTGCTCCCAAGGGCATCTTCTATTGGTTGAAAAATTATTTTGGCTCTTACTTCAGAGAGAAAAATGCTTTTACATGCTGTGCCCTGTGAACAATGTGCTTTTAGGTGGTTTATTTTGGAATCTTTGAAATGAGTGAAAGTGGATGAAGTGTCTCCAACTAGAAGCAGGATGTAACAGCTGAGATGACAGCCAAGGCAAAACACACACACACACACACACACACACACACACACAAACACACAACTTGGCACCAGTGAAACGGTTCACTCAGGTATTTCCCATAAAAGCTCCACTATACTTCTTCTCCACTACATTTCAGAGAGAGATGTAGAGATGCACCTTTGTGTTTCGAGCAACTCTTAAGGACAATAGCTGGCTTTTTAACAGCTCAAAGCTCCACTATTTTTAATACCTAGTCTCTTTGTGTACCATTTAGTGTTGAGCAAGTAGAATACAGTTTTTTTAAAGAGCTTTTTCACATGAAACAGCTGCCTGCTGTGGCCAAAAGCAACACAGAGACTGATTAGAGCAGATCAAAATGGTAAAGCTGTGGACCAGACAGGCAAACAATGAGATGAAACTCACAGAAAAGCTCTGCAAATATGAAACAAAGAAGCAGATACAAATAAGATTTATCACCAGAAGAGAGCCCTTTTACAGTGCCACTTGAAATTATTTGACGATTAATCATTGCTAGAAGGAATCATCTGCCCTTCCAATGAAAAATACGAAAATCTGAACATCAGTGATGTTTTAGCTCATCCAGCTCACGAGCCCTCACATTTCAGAGGTTTTTGTAACGTATTAAGTGTAGAGAGACAGTGATGAATTTTCTTGTCACTGTTTGGCTGTACTGCATAAACTAAAGAGAATTAAAACTACTGAGAAGTTAAGGAGGCTCACAAATAGCCATATCCTTGACACTGGCCTTAGTTCTTGACCAGCCCTAACCAGCCAAAGACATCATACCACATAAATAAACCTAATGATAGCTTTTATGCTTATGTAGCAGAAGGGAAAATGCAAAAACTAATTTTATGAACATTACAATCCGGACCTATACTTTTAGTAGCAGTGATTCTTGAGAAAATGAAAAAGCACCTGTAAAATGACAAATATGCAATTTAGCTCCTCTCCCTTCAGGGACGGCATCCTTTTAATTTCTTCTGATTGGCCACCCTTCGCACACACAAGGTTTGAAGAGGAAGTGGGTGGGGCTTCTTTGCTCACAGCCATCTCCTCTCTTTGATATTATACAGAGCCAACAGAATGTACAGAGTTTTTTAATAGTTGTCTGAAGCCTGAGTTTTTGGCTTCAGTGCATCTGTGCTTCTGTGAACTATGTGTATGAGGAGACCATATGAAGTACATTTACTCTCTTTGACATCATACAGTTGGAAGCCAAGCATTTAGAGCTCAGCCTAAGCTTCTGTGTCTCACCGATTACTTGTACACAGGTTGAAACTTAGGTCAAGTTTAATATGAACATCCACCATTATAACTATAAACATATGACTGAAAACGAGAAAAGGAAAGGTGTAATAGGGCCATTTAACACCATCACAAAACTTCTTAAAGCTATACACTGGAGCTGGAGTGAATGATGGCACAAACAGGAACAAAAAAACTTAAATAGTCAATATTAAGTTGGTTGTATTGATGACTGAAACATGTGCACACTCTCACACCGTTTTCATTTAGCAGCAGTGGCTCCTCACAGCTGGAAAACTGCCCACACAGCAGAAAATATGTAAATACACCGAACATTCATCATCAGGACTTACTGCTCAGCTTCTTTCTTGCCAAAATATAATTACAGACACACACCGTTTATAATCCTGATGTGCAAACACATCCTTCCCCACCCCTCACCTGTGGACATAGTGTAGCTGATGAACAGAGTCAATGGCCAGGACCATCTCAGCCAGGTAGAACTTGGCCATCTCCTCCGGCAGCCGGTCTTCAAACTTGCTGAGCAGAGTCAGCAGGTCACCACCCACATAGTAGTCCATGACCAGGTACTAGAGATACAAAAGTTATTGAGTGTGTCACAAAGAAATGCTGTGGCAGCAAAATCAGTGGCGACCAAAGACAATACCAATCACAAGCACTTTTGAGACAACTAAAGAACAGTCTTTTTTAAAAGTCACAAGAAATTCAACTATCATCCTCCAGCTCTCCTTTCTGCATCATTACAACAGAAGCAGAGAAAGCACCTAAGTGGTTTAAGTTTTGGGGGTTCATCTAAAAATAAATGGTCAGACGGGCAGTTGTGTATATTTTTAAGATTTGGGGAGTGTTCAGGGTCAAACATTTGTTGTGAGAATGTGGGAAAGGAATGACAAGCAGTTCTGGCATCTGAACCCAGGGTCATGGAGAGAAGACAGATTGTCAGGTTAATTCGAGAACGACTGCCTAAAGCAGCCAATGGGAGTGTGAAAGAGCCTGGCTCACAACCAATCATCTAGCTCCAAAGTCATTCCTTTGGTCTTTTGCGTCAATGTTTTCGACCCCGTTGACTTCTGTTGCCCAGCTTCCTACAATGCTAAGTCATGTTGTGCTTTGTGGTAACAAGTGAATGCACCGGTCAGCGTCTGGCAATTTACCAGGCATCATGCGGAGGCAGTACTGTGTTCTATAAATAAATTGTAGGGTTGAATAGTAAAAAGGGAAAACAGAGCTGTTCGTCTAACAGCATGATACTCTGGTTATCATTAAGGAAAGTACAAAAGCCACCAATTCACACACAGAGTGAAGATGATGAGTTACCAGATTGTTGTCGTCCTGGAAGGCATAGTGCAGAGTGGTGATCCACTGGCAGTCGCCATTTACCAACACATCCCGCTCCTCCCGGAAACACGCCGTCTAAAGAGAGATACAGCAAACCTCATCCGTAACAGAAGTAAAAGGTTGCACATACTAGAAACAGACGGTAAAAGGTCACAATCTTCCACAAAAGGGCATGCTTAAAGCTGGGAGGGATTCATCATCTTGGCTCAAGGGCAATTCAGCTTTGTAAAAGAATGTAAATGAGCAAGCCTCCAGAGCTGGGGTAGGGTTTCTCAGAATTAGTTCTCAAGACAAGAACTCAGATGTCTTTACAGTCAGTTACACGCGCCCTAATGCCCCGACACATCAACCAGCCGTCCCCATTTTTTTTTTTTTTTTTTAATTTCAGTTAACCTGCTTTCTCCTCTGATTTCTCCTTAGTGCTGATTGGCTGCTGAGCCTCATGCTACCCATGCTACCCAAGCGAGAAGCAGCAGAGCATGGGGGCGTACCCTCTCTGCTACTTCCTTCACCTACCTCAGCACTGGCATTATTTCTAAGTTGCTTTTGGCAGTTATGTTTATTAATCATTAGTTGAGTTGGGAGTTACAGTCATCCTGTTTTTGATTTTGGCTCTCTCAAGTTAGTTTGTTAACATTAGCTTAGGGTAGAAGCCTGAATCTGATGGCTCATTGTGTAGCTGGTTTATGGTTTTCTCCCTCTTGTTTGTGCCGGGGCCCCCTTCTCACTTCTTGTTTATAAGTGGTTATATTATCTTATTAAAATAATCAAACTGCAGCAGCGTTTTGGCATCTTATTTGGTAGGTTACTTTGAGCCATTAAGTTGGGGACCGTAACATGGTTGAAGGTTTCCGAAATTTAAGACAACAGGTGACACCACCATGTTATGTCATAAAGTGTAGGTAGAGGAGGTTTCTATTAGGCAATCAGACATGTTGTTTGGCCACAATACAAATCCAGCTTAAGATACATGGAAGTTTTGAGATTTATCCAATAACCAGATTTCTTACCCCTAATCTATCTTGGCCACCTACAATATGTTATTTTCAATCTAATTAGCTTTAATTTAAATTATATAATTTCATAAGGACATTTAAAAAATGCAGGTATAAACTGACCTTTTTTATTAGATACACACATTGAACTGCTCGTTAACATAAATATCTAATCAGCCAATCACACTGCAGCAACTCACATTTAAATGCAGGCATGTAAAGACTGTCAAGACGACCTGCTGAAGTTCAAACTGAGCATCAGAATAAGGTGATTTAAATGACTTTGTTGTTGGTGCCACACAGGCTGGTCTGAATATTTCAGAAACTGCTGATCTACTGGAATTTTTCTGCACAACCATCTCTAATGTTTACAGGGAATGGGCCAAAAAAATATCCAGTGAGCAGCAGTTCTCTGGGTGAAAATACCTTGTTGATGCCAGAGATCAGGGGAGAATGGCCACACTGCTTCAAGCCAATATGAAGGCAACAGTAACTCAAATAACACTTAGTTAAAACAAAGATAGGCAGAACAGCATCTCTGAATGCACCTTGAAGATGATGAGCTATAGCAACAGGTGCCACTCCTGTCGGCTAAGAATAGGAATTGGGGTACATTTTGCATGTGCTCATCAAAAATGGACAATACAAGATTGGAACAATGTTGTCTGGTACAATAAACCTTTATTTCTGCTATAAAACATTCGGATAGTAAAGTCAGAATTTGGTGTAAACAATATGAAAGCACAGATCCATCCTGCCTTGTGTTTACGGTTCAGGCTGGTGGTATAATGGTGTTGGGAAAATTTTCTTGGCACACTTTGGGCCCCTTTCCAGGAAGAGAAGAAGTTGTTTTAGCTACAACAATAGACTGTGGCATTTAAATGATGCTCATTTTGGACTGAATGCTGTTGTTGACTATGTTCATCCCTTTATGACCATTGTTCCCATCTTCTGAAGGCTGCTGCCAGTAGGATAACACACCATGTCACAAAGCTCAAATCAGTGCAAACTGGTTTCTTAAGCATGACAATGAGTTCACTGTACTCAAATGGCCTCCACAGTCACCAGATCTCAATCCAACAGAGCACCTTTGGGATGTAGTGAAACAGGAGATATGCATCATGGATGCACAGCTGACAAATCTGCAGTAACTATGAAGTTCTACTTTGTCAATATACAGCAAAATGTGAGGAATTCTTCCAGCACCTTATTGAATCTATGCCCTGAAGAATTAGGACAGTTTGAAGCCAAATGGGGGTCTCAACCTGTTACTAGCAAGGTGTATCTAATGAAGTGGCCAGTGACTGTAGAAACACTACTGAAGTCTGAGTTTTAAAAACTCTCTAAATAATTTGGTATTTAAAAACTGGTTTTAGAAAGCTTTCCCCCACCAGAATAATTTCTAACACCATCTTTTCCATTTGCAGAGTTCTCCCATATTTTAATTTGAGGTTCGTTCAGTGGCATGCCTCTCTCTTATAGTGGTGCTGACATAACCTTAATCTGATTCTAAAAAGGGTTTTAAAAAGAACATCTAGATAATAAACTCATATGAAAACTGCGCTGTAACTGCAACAGCAGTGAAGTGAGGAAATAACTGGCTGCTTGATAAAAGCCCCACACATCTACACACAGAGAAAATTGCCTTGTGCTTTACACAACCTCTTCATGGTGGTTCAGTTCAAATGGGTTGGACAAAAAAGAAAGTGAAACTTTTCAGGTTATCCGAACTGGCTGGCTCAAAAATAAAAATGACAATGGAGGATAAATCAGGTAAGTGTTTACAACAACAACTACACGCTTGGAGAGTACGGTCTGTGTTGCTTTACATCATTTCCAACTGTCCAGGCGTTTGCGCACACACACACATCAGGGACCAGTTTTGGTTTGTGACGTATGAGGCATGAAGATTGAAGACCCGGGGGACCAACAAGAATGTCAGACTATCAGGGAGAGGTCGATGAGAAAAACATGCATCGGCAGCTCAGGCAGAAACATGTTCTGCAAGAATCTATCAGGGAGGGCCTGATCTGCACATAGATAGGCACTTTTTTAAACAAGTGATCAATCCTCATTAATATTTTCTGCAAAAAGTTCCCTAATAATGAAAAGGCCCATCAGTAATCAATATTAGTAATGGTGCACACTAAAAGAGCGGACACCCACCTCTGCTCGCTTTAGCATCTCCCACTTGTTGAGTATCTTCATTGCAAATACCTTGTCAGTGTTTTTCACTTTTACCACTGCAACCTGCGGAAAGAAAAAAGTTGTTAAGAGTATGAAAAAAAAAATTACAGTGATAGCAAGTCTGTTGACCAACATGAAAATACTGAGCAGATTTAATGTGTTAGCCTTGAGGCAATAGGAGAAAGAGCAGGATTACACAAGAATCATTTGAGTGACTTTACTTCAACTGTTCCAGAAACAATGGTCAAAAGATATGTAAAAACAGTTCATATGGTCAGTGAAAATGCTGCGTAATTTTTTTTTAAATTTATCTAGAGTCAACTTTGAGTCCATGAGTGTGAACACTCAATTCAAAGAATAAAAGAGGAAGTGGTCAAGAATCAAGCAAAACATTGGCATGTCGGTAAGAGGAAAAAGGGATAAGTGTGGTGGGATAAAAGAGAATCACAGGAAGGAGGACTGGATAAAGAAAGAATAGATGTAATATAGAACAGGAAGCAGTTAGCAGGAACACAACAAGGTGAAGAGGAATGAGAAAGGACCAAGAGGCAGAAAAGGGATGGTGAGTAGGGTGGAAGAAACAGCAGAGTAAAGCCAAGTATGGGGGAAAGGAAACGCAGGGTCAGGAAGTAACCACAGACACTATCAGGCAATTTATTGCCAACCTCAAAGGCCAGCAGACACACAACCTGAATCCACGCACACATTTATTATAACCACAAACCTGCACAGCTGGATATTTAAATGTCAGTTATGCTTTCTTTTAGAAAAGGACCAAAACCTGAACAATTCTCTGATTTAGGTGAGTCCAGTCATTTGTAAATTGATACAAATCAATAGAGACTGGACAGATCAGTGCCGAAGTGATGATTTGGAAAGAAGGTGCTCACACTGATTATCGGCACTATTAAAATTCCAAACAAGTCATAAAAACAATTTTAATAAAACGATTTAACTATGATGAACATAAAACTGCTGGTTACTAAGGAGGTGCTGTACTTCATGAATTTCCACTCCAATCTAACATACATTATATGGACAAAATTAGGCCACCTATACATTATACCTACAGGTGCTTTTATGACATTCCTATTCTCAATCCACAGGCATTCATAGAAGTTGTAGCTAAAAACTTCTAATCTTCCTAGAAAGGCTTTTTCATGATTGTGTCTGTGGGGAGAGTGTGCCTGTGAAGAGCATTTGTGGGATCAGACACCGACATTGGCTGAGAGGGCATGGTTTGCAATCTCCATTCTAATTCATCCCAAAAGTGTTTGATGGAGTTGTGTGGGCCAGTCAAGGTCCTCCACACTTAACTTATCCCGCCATGCCTTTATAGACTTTGCTTTGTGCAACTGGGCACAAACATACTGAAACAGAAAAGGGCATTCCCTGAACTGGTCTCACAAAACTGGAAGCGGAGAATTGTCCAAAATGTTTTGGTAAGCTGACACATTAGGATTTCCCTTCACTGGAACCAAGAGGCCCAGACAAACCCCAGGAACTTTACAGTACCAACTTTAAAATTTATTCCAAAGTTTACAGTTGGTACAGTGCAACCAGGGAGGCAACAGTCTCCTAGCATCAGACTGCCAGAAAGAAGTGTGATTCATCAGTCCACAGAACATGTTTCCAATGCTCCAAAGTCCAGTGGTTCCATGCTTTACATTCCATCTGATGTTTGGCAATGTGCATGGTGATGTAAGGCTTGCATGCAACTACTAAGTACTTGGCCATGGAAACTGATGCCATGAAGCTACCGGCACAATTTTTGTGCTGATGCTAATGTTTGAGAAGGTCTGAAACTCAACTTATTGAGTCAGAAGAGGACTGGTAACTTCTAAATGTGATGCACCTCAGCAACCCCACTCTGTAACCAGGAAGTGGTCTGCCCATTAATGGCTGAGTAGCAATAATACTACTTAAAGTTGGTCTTGGAATATCTAGAAGGAAAGAAATTTTACAAACTGATTTGTCGCAACAGTGGCACCCTATTACAGTACCATATTCTATTCAGTAAGCCACTTCTTTCACTAATGTTTTTAAAGACTGACTGCATAGCTAAGTGCTCAACTTTATACCCCTGTGGCAATGGGACACTAAAATTCTGAATTCAGTGACCAAGAGGTGTGGCCCAATACTTTTGTCTATATAGTGTACTTAAACTAGCCTATGTGAATGGAGAGGCAAAGACTTGACAATATAAGTAAATACAGAATAGCTACAAGCACTGTCATAGCATATTTTCAAGTCATACTGATTTTGAATTTCTGAAACTGCTTTGATACTTATTTTCCAGTGCCAGCTGCACTTTCCTAATTGAGTTTCAGTTTTTGATATATATACACACACACACACACACACACACACAGCAGTGCTCACATAGCATCTCCTCCACTCACTCAGTGTTATCCTTTTCTTGTCACTTGTCGCATTTGCACCAGTTTAATAGTGTTTGCTTTGACTATGGATGCACCAATATATCATTTGTTGTAGAGTGATATCAGCCTGTCGGGAAATAGAACAGCATCTACTGACATCAGAGTAGGAGGTTTGCTTTTGTGTCATGTCAATTTTGCGCAGACTAAATGATTCAAGACAGTGTGATGATCCTTGGCTGTATATCTGGTAACGCTTGGCATTTTTTAAACACTTTTAATCCATTCAAGAGAGCACGATCTAACACAGATTTACTAGTGGATAACTGCGTCGCTCTTATTTTGAAAGTGATACCAGCCAGCAAACCCTGGTCATTCCCATCTCGTGTCTTCCTTGCCAGGTTACTGTTGTGGTGGCCCTGGTTATCATTCAGCTTCTTAATCAGTGAAAATCCCATTCTGGAGTCAGACATAGTCCAATTCCACCGCCTTGGGCTGCAGCTGTTGATCAGGGTCCTTGTTCAGCTCAACAGATCCACAGCGAAGTGGAGGGCCACTCAAAGCCCCTCACCGAGAGGACCACCAGCTGCCATCAAAGACTGGAGTGTGAATCCATCCGCAGAACAAGAGCTTCACTTGTATGCCTTTCATTATTTATTGTCACAAAGTACTTGAAAATTATTTGCAGAAGAGCACCTTTAAAACAGGTGTTTATCATGCGTGCATGTAAAATATTAAGTAGTAAATGAACACAGAAAATTGAACACCACCAGCAACCCAAAGTCTTAACATGAAGTGACAACACAGTTTATTCTTGTTATGTTTTATCTTTCAATTAAAAACTAAAATTTTCTTCTCTCAATATTGTGGGACTTTCTCTGCATCATATTAACAGTGACATCAAGTATCAACATTTTTCAAGGTCCTCTATAAAATTTAGAAAACCCAGAATTATGACAGCATTAACAGTGAACAGTGTTGCCTTTAAATTTGCAATTTTTCACCTTTAACACGATATACAGTTCAGCTTGTCAACTTACACTCAGCGCACTCATAGGTGCATTTTAACAGCATAACAACTGCCAACTTTCCCTTGAGTGATAATTGCTAAACACTGCCCTGACAAACTTGCCTCGGCTTCGGCTTTACATTTTGCCAAAAAAGGAGCTGCATGCGCTGCTGTGCAAAGCGCTGTGAGCTGACGACCAAAGCGCATGCCCATGCAAGCTCATGTCCTTGTTGATTTCTTTAATTCTTCCTTTCATTCCTTTGCTTTTGGCCTCCTTGACAACACTTAAAACTTAAATTGTTAACTCCATATAGAAATATGCCTAAATGGATAAAATGGATCACAAAAAATCCAAACAAAGACACAAAGAAAGAGAAAAGCAGTGAAACAAACAAAATCACTTGATGCAACAGAGGGGTCTGTAGCCTATTAAATTAACCAGGGGAATGCTGCTAATGCAATACAATGATAACATTCCTGCAGTGTTTGGATTTCCCCTAGTGATCCCTCACCAGAGGAGAGGAGGGGACTGAAAGAGGAAGACAGGAGGACAGGGGGAGTGCACAGTTCTTGGCAACATGGCTGTTTTTGTCCATTCCTCCATCTCTCCTCTCTGTTCCCTTCTACATTATGTCCTCCCTGTCTGGTCCCGTGTTTACCATTCAGCCTCAGCGAGAGTAAGCACAGAATTTACTTCACTACTCCTGTTAAACTAATTTTGAAAACAGAGTTTATCAGTAAGGAACAGGCACGAAACCAACCTCAGCAGGTAATTCAATTTTCCCACAGACCAAGTAATTAGAGTGAAAATGTGGCTACATAACAACCGAGGTCATATTTACAAGCATGCGGCTGGTGACTGGTGACTCAGTATGACAAGCAGTTCAAAAATGTAAAGCAGTGACTGGTGGGCCAGTGAGTCCAAGGAAAACATGACGTTCAGAAAACTCCTCCAACCTCATCTCAAGCGCTAACCACGGACTACACCAGACTGAGCAGCACTTGGCCAGTTTGAGCTGATGGAGAGGCAACCAAATCCTAATGGGAGCATCATCACAGGCAGCAGGCCAGTACAAACCGGTCCATTCATCAGGCAAACTCCACAGCGTCACGCATCTGCGCCATTTCTCTGCCTGCTGCTGACAATGGGAGGATGAAATCAAAACATCCTGCACACAAGTTCTTTCGACTGCCTCTCTAGCTCCCTGGTATTTTTACTTTGCTTTCCTGTGTCTGCTCCATCTGTCTGCTACCATCAAGTCCTTTTCCACTTTGTGACTTGCTGTTTTCTGCCTCTTAAAAATGTTCAAAAGCACCATAAAATCCTCATAAACAGTAATATTCATTTGGAACTTAGTAAGGCTTCCTATTTTGCAATAAGGTACTTGTGTGTCTAAAGGTAGTAGTGCTTGAGGCATCTGTGTATTCGATGACCTTTAATTTGTTTGTATCTAATGAAGCCAGATGGAGGAATTCACAAAGGTTAGGATAAACAGAACAGAAAAGTGATGAGGCACCATCTTTGCAGTGCTTTCCAGCATTGTCATATGTACAGAAACCAAAATCTGTGTCAATCTGATTCATATCTGAAATCAGCAAAGGAACAACAACAATGGCATAATAAAAGGAAACAACAAGGGTGCCGTTAAGCTTCAGTCTGAATCACCTTACTTAAAGTTGTTTCACTCTTAATAGTTTAAAATTTCAGAAAAAAGGCTGGTGGAAGTTTCAGGTTTACAGCAGAAAACCTTTTGACATGGTACAGGGGACCTATACTTCTGAGCTAAATCTACGCTGTAGGTACGTCGTAGCCACAAACCCTTTTGAAATCCTACACTGTAACCCAATGTGTACTTTCCTACAAACATACCTATATGCTGAGTTGACGCAACCTGCAACAACCATGATTGACCCTTTCAGTACTGTTGTTTCTCACACATTTTCAGCTACTACTTCTGCCACCATTTTTGAATCACCTGGAACAGAATGGATGAACTTCAAGAGAGGAAGTTCACCATCAGCTAGTATTTCCAGCAGCAACATCGCCGTCCAAGGCAGGCACCCCACATACACACATAAATACTGGCAGTGTTAATGCTTGGGCTGCATTGTGGGCTCTGTATAGATTCAGTTCCAAAGTACAAATAAAGCTTTAGCTCAACTGTTATGCATATTCTGTCATACGTGTCAAAGTAAATATATGCCAGACTAGTGAAGTAGTGACACCATGAGTGCGGTGGGTGGCTGGATTGGTGGACCCTCCCACTGTTAGCACAGATGGATGACTTTTAAGAGAGCTTCTCTGCTTGTTGAATAAAGAGTAATGCAGTGAATTACAAACTGTCTCACTGATATCTCCATCAGGTCAAAATTACAGTTACACTTGACAGGGATTTGGAAATACAAGCCAGCTTCAAATAAAGGCCTGTTTCCTTCTCTGGTTAATGCAAACAGCAGTTTTGGTCACAATTTGAGGAAATAAGGTATACATTTAACAGCTGCTTAAACAGCAGAACCATAAGACAACCACGATGTCACACCAGAGCCAATTTAATTTTTCTGCAATGCAAAGCTCGTAAAATACACGGCTGACTTAGTGAAAAGGCACTTGAAAGTTACCACAAGGTAGCCCCATTCATGGGTCATGTCACATCACTGAACACAAGCCTGAAACACACAGTCACATGCCCCACACATGCACATACCAGCACTCCTTGCAGCAGCTCAAGTGAGCATGTTTGTATTTTGTGTTGGCACTGCAGCTGCATGCTGCCAGGTGTACCAAGATCTATCTTGATTCATCAGTCTACACCATTTGCATTTCTCGCTGTCTTGCTCCACCTAGCCGAGTGTTTTCAAAGGAATTCACCAACTTGTTTGTACAGATGTAGGATATCAAATTTGAATATGAATGCACTTTGGCTCCAGATGATCAAATCAAGGCTTTCTAAAATTCTATTTAAGCAACATCATCAACTGTCAGCTGACACATACAAGGTTACATTATGCAAGTCTCTTTACTTAGGACTGCAGTACCTGTCCCTCCAACATTCCCCAGCTTTGACATCATTACCTGAAACCCAGTGACAAATGCATTTCAACTTCCCTGCGGGCACACATAAAGACCACATTAAACAAATAAAAGAAAATAAACGATCACTGGGTGGCTCCTCTGGAACTCTACTTCATTTTCTGTTTACAGGTTGAGCGTGAAAGCAGGTTTTAAAGGTTTTGTTCACACTGCAAGTAGAGTCATGCTCATGTGGCAGACCAATACTACGCACTGCTAGTGGAATGCAGTAGAAGGAATTCAAGGATGAAATGCAACAACACGCTTGTCTTTCATAAGGCAGGTATTAAGGAATAAGAGTACAAGAGAATGACTTTGTAGGCAGATATTGTCCATTAATCACTTCACACAATCTCTGCCTCAGAAGAGAAATTTCACTTTCTGTCAAAATAGGAAAAAGAGAGTCCATTTACAGTAAAGCTAATTTCACCATCTGCTTCTTGACCAAAAAAAAAAAGGAGAGAATATAACTGCAGGCAATGTACTGCTGCTGCCTGGTAGAGTCAAGTGGAAAAAAACAGAAGGTGTATTACCTCTCCAAAGGCTCCTCGTCCAATCACCTTAAGTATCTCAAAGTCTTCCTTGTGCAGGCGCATCTGCTTCACTTTGGATGTGAATGGTTTGGCTGTAGAGAGAAAAAAGACAGAGGTCATACTAATGCAAATCTACCAAAACTGGCAAACAGAAAGAAAATTAAAGGTGCAGTTCACACCCAAATCAAATGCATACATTTTTCCTCCAGCCTGGAGTGCTATTTGATTTTTTTTTTACCTGAATTCTTTTGGTGCAAGACTCAGTTTTGTGCTGTAGACATCCAAGACCCAACTTCACATGATGTGAAGCGAGACTCCATTATCATTTATTTTCCTTTTTTAATGCAAATTAGATGACTAAGAACCAACATATGCTGCAGCGACGCTGATTCCATAATATCCCTAAAAATTTTTGTATTGATTTCAACTGCAAAAACAGCATGATATGATATGGTGTCACCATGAAAATATATGATCAATTTGCTTTTTTTGTGCAACATGGACTAAATGATTACAGAGATATGGACATTAATTAAATTTACAGAAAATGCTACTTGTTGTCCAATCCGTATTTTCAGAATGGCTGCAAATCGAATCAGTTCCAAGTCTCACTGAGGTTTATCACTGTTCCTAAATCAAAATCCTGCATAGTTTTTGTGTGATGAAATTCAGTGTGAACCCAATGAGGCATGCAGATTGATTTCTTTGATTTATTACAATAGCATTTCTGTATCATGTGGAAAAACTGAGACGTAATTTTTTTTTAAATTGCATATCTCAGTCTCACTGAATTAATGTGCAGTTCAACTTCTTTGCAAAGAAAGTACGAGGAACAATTTTGAGGTATTTTTTCTTTATCATTTATTAGGCAAGAGCTTTACAGGTCCAGTCCACTTAAGAAATTGGGTTGTACGTGGCCTCTGATGTAAAATGAGTTTGACACCCCTGCTGTAAACGGTTCATGCAGGCACTATTTTCTCTCCATGGAACAACAGAAAATACACTCATGATGATCTTTTAATCATCTTGAGCATCAGGTTTTCTTAGCGCATTTTATATTTAAGAGTCCCTGCCTGAAAGCAACAGTGGCTCCATTAATGCAAGAGGAAATTTGACATTTTGAACCTGTATCGTTTTCACCTTGTCATGCTATGGGTGTGTATCATCATGACAAAACATGAGCCTTGAGGTACCTGCTGAAGGAACAACCACAAAGGTGGTTTCACCTTGTGTCCGTAATTCAGTCTGTCAACATGAGTGGACCATAAAGGTGCTAGACGCACTCAGGAAACTATACTTGTGATCAAAAATCAAGGTGGAGCTCAAAGATGGGTGTGGGAGTAAAAAATGCTGAAAGTCAGGAGTCAAGGGGTCTGTGGCCCTTTGATGCTTCTACATAGTTTCCTTGGTCATCACCAGAGAAACACATTTTTATTTCCAATAGAGTCGGGATGTAGTAATACCCATTGGTGGAGTTTAATAACCCTGGAAGGTCTAAACATTTCTGTCTGAGCCCGAGATGACCAATGCATGTGGAAACATACTTGTTACTTGTGTCATAAGCCACGAGTACCAAGACCACTACATGCCCATATCTCAGGCACCATTGTATTCCAAATGGACTTTTTAAAGAGTTAGTGACCACTTGGTCCTCTTAATAGCAAATGACACCGGACACAGGGAGGCTAAATGATAAAGCTGGCTATTGTGAGGCAACTACAGTTCCTGGAGGAAAAAAGGAGCTGGGAGGGATCTGTAAGGATTGCTGACGTTCTCTCACAAAGCTACACAGATTCCATCTCTCGCTCACAAAGTCAGCATTTCCCTCATTTGTGGAACACTATTCAACCACTTCCTGGTTTACATGATCTCAACATGCCAAGGATAACCTGGAGTGGCTGCAAGTTCACTAAGGTCAGAGTATTGGTTACAATGATACACTGATTTTCTGATAAAGTGTAATTAGAATAAGCTGCCCGCCTATGTTTTATCAATGCAAAAATGGTTTTAACAACTATATTCGCCAAGTTTAGAATGAACAGCGTACATCAAAACATCTCTTACATACAGAGAGGAAATTTCCATCTACTGTACAATGAGCCTGTGTCGAACAGAAAAAGAGCGAGCTGACACTCCAGTTGCCATGACTTTACAGAACCTCCAGTGTTGAGGAAAAAAAAAGCACAGAGCACATTCTCCCACTGAGAAACAGGGAAATCCCTGCTGATATAAAACAAACAGGTCACTCAAAGCTCAACAATCTCTCATTCTCAGTTTTGCTCACACTCCCTCCTGACTCTACCGACAGCTGGCCTGCTGTGACCGCAGGGCAGAGAGAAAGCAAGGGCCGGCATAGTGTGCTGAAGTCCTGGCACGCATTGCAACAGATCTGAAGCACACAAGCAACTCAGACGTGACAGTGAGGCTGGGAAACACATGATGTGGGAAAAACTGCTTAGTCTTATCATTCATTTTCCTGCAGAGCAAGCGGACCAGAGACACTGAAGTCATGTCTTGTGGTTGATCAACCATGATATATTTAGGGTTGCTAGCCAGCTTTAGGAGAGGGGCCAGGACAACACGACAAGTCTTCAGAAATTATGACAAACAAGGCTGTGACACAACTGAATCATTCTTTCTCACAAAGTGTTCTTGTGCCTCCTTACTGCTATTTTTCACGCATTATCTAAACTCCCAACAGTGCACGTTCCAACACAAATACCAAGTTAAGAACAGGGAAGACATGGCATGCTAATTCTCAGTTGAGGATTAACATGCGGTTTTAGGCTAAGAGTCAGTATGGTTAGTGGCTCAGTGGTTAACACTGCTGCCTCACAGCAAGAGGGTCCTGGGTTCAAACTGCAAACTTTCTGTGTGGAGTTTGCATGTTCTCCCCAGGTTGTCTCTTAAATTTAATCTTTTTTGTTTGACTTGTGGTAGCTCACATTGTTGTGGAAGAATTCTGGCCCTCTCTTCTTTACATGCTGCTTCAGCTTTAGTCATTGGACAGGTGTCATACATGCTGGCTTATTCACCTGAATGTACCTGTGTCTCTCTCTGCTCTCCTTTCTGTCTTCTCTGTCCCCTCACCCCCAACCAGTCGAGGAAGATGGCTGCCCCTCCCTGAGCCTGATTCTGCCGGACGTTTCTTCCTGTTAAAAGGGAGTTTTTTCCTTCCCACGGTCACCGAGTGCTTGCTCATAGGGGATCATCGGATTGTTGGGGTTTTCTCTTTAATACTGTAGTATCTTTACCTTACTGTTTGAAGCGCCTCAAGGTGACTTTTGTTGTGAATTGGTGCTATATAAATAAAACTGAATTGAATTAAACTTATGGGTTGGAGGCATTAGACTACATTATGTACCTTTCAGCTGCTCCCTTGTATTCTCCACCAAGGGGTTGCCACAGCAGATTAATTCGCATTGGTAATTTGGCAGATGTCTTACGCTGGATGCTCTTCCTGACCAACCCTCCATTGTGAGAGGGGCTGGTGTCCCTACCTGGAATCAAACCAGGGACCTTTCGCTTGTAAGGCGAATGCGCTAATCACGATGAATACATTACATACATTAAATTACATTAATACATTAATGTCAGTTAATGTCTTCACAAACAAGGGTACTCTATTTAAATAAGACTAAACTAAAAGCTAAAATTAGCTGTGAAAAATACATCTTTATTAACTGCAATAAAAACTAGACTTTTTAAAAAAGATAACCAACTGAAACAACATTGTATACTAAGAAAAGTAACTAAAATAAATACAAACAATGAGGAAATGTGCTTAGTTTTTGTCTTTGGTGATTTGACAAAAACCAGCCTAATGAGGCTTTGGTACAGCTGGTCATTGAGTCTTGGGACATCTACATCATTGTGAGCCAAATGCCTTCACAAATAACAAGTATTGCAACATTTATTCTGAACTTCTTGAACTCTGCCCCTCACAAATACCACTCATATTATAATATTTAATAAGCTGAAACTACAACCCGGGTTCCAGAAAAGTTGGGATGCTCTTTAAATTTGAACAAAATGAAAACTAAAAGACTTTCAAATCACATGAGCCAATATTTAATCCACAACATAGATAACATAACAAATGTTTAAACTGAGAAATATTACGATTTTATGCACAATATGAGCTCATTTCAAATTTGATGCTTGCTACAGGTCTCAAAAAAGTTGGCACGGGGGCAACAAATGGCTAAAAAAGCAAGAAC
>VUQH01042187.1:0-25432 GCA_015106775.1 Etroplus canarensis | reverse complement strand
AATAAACCACCACAAACACACACACACACACACACACACACACACACACACACACACACACACACACACACACACACACACACACACACACACCACACACACGCAAAACCTGTTTAGACTCACTGGGTGTTTTCCTGGTAGATACTCCCATCCCTTTTAGCCTTCCCTCCCTGAAGATAAAACCCCTTCAGCATCCCCCTGGACCTGTCTGGGCCACACGGAAAACTCAGAGCACAAATATGGCTTCAGCACAGAAATGTTTCCTTACTAAAACTACCAAGAATAAGTAGTTATATTGATATTTCTCTTTGAATGCAGTTCAATGTAAACCAGGAAAACACACATAAAGTAACAATTAAATTAATAAAGTTCTAAACACTACAGATTTTAAGAGGACCTTGATTGATTTTTCTCTTTTCTTATCACATAAAAAAGGTTTTTAGAGAAGTTGATGAAGTCCTGTGAAAACTACAACTTATGATTCAAAAGCTTGTAGAACCACCTTAGCAGCAGTACCTTGAAGTAATCATTTTCTGTATGACTTTATCAGTCTCTCACAATGTTGTGAAGGAAATTTGGCAAACTCTTCTTTACAACCCTGCTTCAGTTCATTGAGGTTTGCTGGCATTCTGTTATGCACAGAACTCTTGAGCTCCTGCTACAGCATTTCAATGGGGCTGAGGTCTGGACTTTGACTGGGCGATTGCAGCACCGTGATTCTTTTCTTTTTCAGCCATTCTGTTGTAGATTTGCTGCTGTGCTTGAAATAATTCTCCTGCTGCCTGTAGAGTCTGAGATGCAGCTCTTAGGTTTTTTTTCAATTTCTCTGAGCTGACTTTAAGATGAATTTGCTGGAATGTCCACTCCTGGGAAGATTAAGACAGGGTTTTAACACACACCTGAATGCTTCAGACCAGCAAACTGCTAAAACTTCTGCTTGTATAGAGGTGGTCACAGGGTACTTTAAATATCAGAAGCTGACTGAAACTTACCCTTGTAATCCCTATGAAAGAAGTAAGGGTGTACTTATTTTTTAGCTGGACTGACTCCTGTGTAAACCTTTATCATGTGACTGTATATATACTGCTCCAGTGGTGGATACTCATATTAAACATGGCTCAATACTGAGGTCAGTGTATGCACAAGTAATCTCTGTGAGCTAAAAGCTTCACACTGCTCTAAACACTCTGCTTCTGATAATTTTTTCTACTCCCAGCTTAGTACAGATGCCCCTGAAGCTGCCTACTGTTCAGATTATTAGAAGAAAGCCAATCAGAAGAAAAGTGACTGATAAGAGCTGCACCAACGGTCAGTATCAGGTAAAAAAGGCTTATTTTGAACTGTGAATCATGCAAAGCTACTCTAGTAAAGTCCAAAAATAAAAATATGGAGCTGAAAGTTAGCATAATGGGCCAACTTTGTTAATATTAGTCATCAGAACTTGCAGTAATAAGTCCTTAGCATTGTGTCACTTTAGTCCTTCAATGAGAAGGTCTTGCAGTAATGGGATGACAAACATGAATGGTCCTCACAATGGCAGATTGACATACTGGCTGACTCTCTAATGAGCTATTAGGTGTCTGCTTATTGCATCAAACGGCAAATGTTTTAAAAATAATTTGATAATTCATTCTTTAAGTACATTTTTAAGTAGAAAAGGCACACCTGTGCAGGTCTTAAATATTAAACTGTGCCACTTTTTATTCCTTGTTAATTGAATACCATCAGGTTCTGTTATGTCCCCTGAGGCAAGGAAGCTCTGATGAGCATGACAAAGTCAAAAATAATAATGCTGATGATGGAAAAAGTTTGGTTGAAGTCTTAAAATAACATTTAAAATTAGATTTGAAGACAATGTGCGTCAAGTTCAGATCACACAGGAAGATTCAGGGCAGCTGTGGTTCAGGAGGTAGAGCAGGTTGCAAAGTTGGTGGTTTGAACCCCAGACACTAAACCCCGAATTGCGCCCCAGTGCATCCATCAGAGTGTGTGAAAGTTAGGATGTGCTTTAAGGCACAGAATAAAGCACTGCACGGGTGAATAAGGCTTCTTATAAAAAGTGCTTTGATTATTCGGTTAAGAGTAGAAAAGTGCTATTTACTACTGAGCTGGGGACTCTATGCTCTGTGAAAGTACACCCTTAGTTTTCTCAGGAATGCTTAAAGTGAACACCTCTTCTTTGGGTTGAATAACAGGCAATAAAATAATCCTAATCCCCTCAGACCTGCCCCACAGTGTGCATTGCTGTATGCAGGACAAAAAATACAGTCTAACATTTTCAAGGTACATATCGAATCCAGCAAGTAAATGTTCTACTGCAGTTAAAGACGAATAAAAAGAGAGAACATACGAGACATTCTGCGTTTAAATTTTAAGGCTCGGCTAAGTGTCAGCATTTAGATTAAGTTCAGCTGACACAGTGTCATTCCGTGTGGGTCCCATGTGCCAGAGACACTTTGCGTGATGAGATGCAAAGTGCTGTAGTGTCCATGCCAGCGTTTTATTGATGCAACGACTTAAATCTTAATGAGATCTTCTGTGTTTCTCAATCTCTAACAGGATTTGGAGTCATGCTTTAACACGATGACTTGCCACTCAAAATGCAATAGCTGCCTTGTTTGTAAGTCATTATTAAAAAATATATATATTAATCTTACCCCAGACTTGCGTTATTAGGAGCAGAATAATTGAAAATATTCATATGTACCAGAGTAATTTTCATCTGCATAATCAGCTATGTTGATTAGTGTGATCCCAGCCATATGCAAGGATAAGGCTACTTTTAACTGTAAAGGGATTTAACATGTTGGATTAGTGCTAAGGCAAGGATCTATGGCAAATTACAAAACATCTCCTAATATTTCTACATTTGTGGAAAATTGAACTACAGGGATCTTTTCCCACTAATGCGACAAGCGTGCAATGAAAAGTTTCAGGGTGTTAGTCGGTCAAGACAACAACAAACAAATGTGTGCGACAGCGCTTGATTTAATCCCTGATTTTAATTTGCTAATTGTTATTCAAATTAGAGTGTCAGCGAGGAGAAAAAAAAATGATTTATTAAAAATCTATTTTGGGTTTCATGTTAATAGTTACCTACATGCTTGGACAAAGCTGGAAAAAAAGAGCATCGTGATTTGTGTGCTTGCATACAGGCGCACGTGAATGTAAGCACAGCACACAGCGTGTGCATTGAACAGGTTTCCCTTCACCTTCCCGAGAGGAAAACTGCAGCAGTGGCTCGCCTTCAAGAGGAGCAATGAACAAAGTTTATATCTTTTCTTTAAATTAAGTAAACTTGGTCCACCTGGGTCCATAAATCCAGCACGGAGACCTGGAGCAGAGTGCCTTTTCTTCTCCTCTTTTCCCCTCTGGTCAGTGGATTTACCGCGGGAGTAATAACTGTCAGGCCAAATGCCTGGTAAAGTGGCGGACAGGAGCGAGTGGAGGGGGAGTATTTATCACGGTATTGACTTTGTGACTGCCGTGTCGTGAACTCTTTTGTCATAAACTGGAGCAGCGCTGCAGATCGATCCGAGGAAAACTGCTGTCAGCTCGACTCCCAGCGAGCATTGCTTTTCCTACAGCCACTTAGAGGGCTGATAAATGCCCCCACCCCTCCTGCCCCCCGCCTGCTGCAGCAACGAGAGCATGGCCAGCACGGTCACACACATACACACAGACTCGCCCAGAGATCATCTCCCTGCATCTGAACGCGGTCCGCATACACACTGGAGAGGCCGGAAGAACCACAGGGCTCACTTTTGCACATGCTGCTAGAAAAGAGAAAAAGAAAAAGTACAGAGTGGAGAATTTTGTCACTTTGAATCAGGAAACAGCTCCAAGGCCTCGTTCTGGACAAGCAGACAAACTGAGCCAAAGTTTATAGTAATATGGTTTTCTAAGTGCCTAAGTCCACTTATTTTTTGAAGAGTATATGTACGTCATATGTATGTTAGTCAGCGACAGTAAACACAGATTTTACTGAAAACGGGGAAACAGCAGGAATTAAAAACATGTGAAACATCATTTCAAAAATGTGAAACCTTCATTGAGTTTAACTGGCTGAACTTTTATACTTTAAGATACCTTTAGAGTAAAATTGATGGGAAATATATGCAGCTTCCATAAGACTGTAGAGGTGAAGCTATATTTTTATGGATAAAACATGAAAATAAAGGACTTGAACAAGTCAAAAGTCAGCTAGGGTGTTGTGCTGTCTTGGCCAGTGTGCGCAGTCATTTTCAGGGTATAAAGCTGCTCAGTACTTGGGTGATTAAAACAAATGTTTTTGCCATGGCAGGACTGAACATAAAAGACATTTGTAGCACGAAGCACAAAGGGCTCCTCTGATCATGGATCTTCTTCTCAAAACATACAGACATGCCTTAATATAGAGATTAACAAAAGCAGGCATGCACCTAACCACCAGGTATAATTTACCTGGTATTGAAAAATTTAAAACATATTCTTTGAAGTTTAGTAACTTTTTAAAAAGCAGAAGCAATAAATTCTCTCACTTCCAAAAGTATTCATACTCCTGAATCAGTAAAAATAAAAAACCTGTTTGGCAGCCATTCAGGGTAGGTCTCTACAAGCTCTGCACACCTGGATTCGGGCTGTTTATCACATCCGTCCTGACAGATCCTGTCGAGCTCTGTCATGGGATGGGAAGTGTGTGTGTGAACTGTAGTGTAAAACTCTCCACAGATGTTAAACGAGGTTTGAGTGTAGGTCTCTCAGGGACAGTCAGACTTCCTGAAAGGACTTCAACACTGTGTGTGGTTGGTTGCTTCGGTTCGCTGCTGTGTGGAAAGGTGAACTGTTGCCTGACTCTGAGGTTGCTGTATTCTAGATCAGGCTTTCCTCAAGAAGCTCTCTGTATTTGTCTGCATTCCTACTTCAATCAGGCATCTTGTCTGTGCTATACCCATATAACACAATGCTACCGCCACCATGCTTCGCTGCAGGAAAGTATTAGCCAGAATGCCCAGTGTTTGCCATGGCCTTTGCAGTTCTGCTCACATTTCTCATACACTCAATGTCCTACAAACAAAGCTTGATAAATGGCTTCTCTGGAGCTAAAAAGGCTTGAGTTGGAGAGCAACTGAGATGGTCATTCTTTTGACAGTGTCTCCATCTCTGAGGATTCTTAAAACTGAGTTAGATTACTTTTCATGTTCTTGGTTTCATTACTTCACCAATGACCAACCCAGTCAGTAACATCAGTTGGGCCAAATGGTCAACTGATTTAAAAGTTCTGGTGGTTTCAAACTACTTCTATGTCATATTTATTTAGCATCCTCTAAAAAGTTGAATCAAAAGGTCAAGTGTCCTGCACACCAAATGTCCTTGGCCAGGGTACTTGAACCAAAATTTCCTTGGATGCATCTATCGGTGCGTGCATGATAGCATGTGTACAGAGAATAAGGGGTTCATGCTGAGTATGCTGAAAAGTGTTGATTTTGATTCATAGAGCGCTGCACAATGCTACCGCCACCATGCTTCACTGCAGGAAAGTATTAACCAGAATGCCCCGATGTTAGTCTTTGCAGTTCTGCACACATTCCTCATATAGTCAATGTCCGACAAACAAAGCTTGACAAATATCTTCTCTGGAGCTAAAAAGGCTTGAGTTGCAGAGCAACTGAGATGGCCATTCTTTTGGCAGCTTCTCCATCTCAGAGGACTCAAAGCTAAAATAGATCTAGCATGACCCTTTATGTTCTTGACCAGTGAACAACTTGTGACTGGCTGAATGCTGCTTGTAACGTGAAAGGGCTTTGGGTACTCTGTAAGAGGAAAAAAGCACTACGTAAATACCAGGCTATCTACTGTTTCACACATTGCTACAATTTCATCATGGATATTGCCAGAGATTCCCTTTGCTTTACTGTGTTGCCTTCTTTACTTATATACTGCATTGGTGCACATTTTACACAAAATCTGAAGTGTCTCTTTTGTATTAAGAACTTTGTCATTATTAGTTATGGAGTTAAAGGGGAATTAAACACAGAAAATGATATACTCCAAAAACTACATTAGACTATAACAGTTTTTTTCATCAGTAAGGACACATTCAGATACTCGCAGTGTTCTTGTAGTGGCAGTATCCCTCAGCTGATGTTGTCTAAAAATATAGAGCTTTTTCTCTTTCTGTTTTCAGCTACAGACCAGTATGATTGTCTTCTCTGAAGCCCAGCTTCTTCGCGAGCAGTCCTGTTGTAGTACATCTTTCAAACCATTCAAGGATCCAGGGGACAGTTGTACTTCTCATGCTGAGTGACAAATTGCTGTATTCTTCAGCACGACCATCTGCATATTCATAAACACAACCGCTCTTCAGTTTAGAAGAAACTGTGGTGAAACATGCTGCATGGATTGGGGGATGGTGCAGTCTACAATGGCAATTACAGCCTCGGGCTGAAGGTCAGTAAAGAGACCAGAACACAACAAAACAAATTTCTTCTTCTTTTCACTGGCACTACAATGAGAATCAAAGAAGTGACAACAGACACAAGGAAATCATTTGCAATACAATACTGCACAAACACTCAGATGTTTTAGTCTGTCAAGGGTTTTATGAAAGGGTAAATCCACCTGAGATGCTCTGGAACATCTTTCGCAAACCATTATCACCTCATCAAGCGGCTGTTTTCACTTCATTTCTGTCCAGTTTTGCACATGCAAATACGCAGGAACAAAATGAGTCCTTGTTGCCGTTCAGAGTTTCAGTTTCAAGAAACAGAATTCATCTTGGGACAAAATTTGACTTCAGAGATAAAGTCTAGTGCTGAGTGATTCAAGTGCTTACGTAAGCAGATGTTTCAAACTAGACATGCACTGTTTGAGAAATGACAACTTTCAGTTAAATGATTACATCTCTGATTGTATTGCTGCCTTCTTTGTAGAAGGTAATATCAATAAAACTGTATCATCAAAAACTTTAGTGAGCTCTACATCATGATCAATGATGATAAGCAACCCAAACCCCTATTTTTTCCAAAAATAAATAAATAAATGGGAAAATGGTAGAGTATGAGAGATGGTTTTTTTTTTTGTTGTCCCCTGATTGCTGAGACTAGGTCCCTCTTTTTCTTACTGTGCATACTGTACGTACACTAGTGTAGTGCAAGGCTGGAAAAGTAAGTGGTGTTACAAAAGAAAAAGCTTCAGGAACATGTTGAAACTAATTAGCTCAATTGGCAACAGGCCATAATGTGATCGGGTATAAAACAAGCACCTTAGAGGGACAGAGTTTCTCAGAAGTAAAGATGTGCAGAGGTTCATCAATCTGCCAGAAATTGTGCTTACAAATTGTGAGGCAACTTTAGAAATATGTTCCTCAATGTTAAAATAGAAAGATATTGAATTTGTCATCATCTCCAGTACATGATGTCATCAAAAGAATCAGAGAATCTGGAGATATCTCTGTGTGCATGGGACACAGCTAAAGACCAATACTGGATGTTTGTGATCTTTGAGCCTTCAGGCATTGCTGCATTGCAAACAGGCATAATTCTGTCATAGAAATCACTGCACGGGCTGAGGAAACCTTTCAAAAATGGGGGTCTGTGAACACAGTTTGCTGTGTCATCCACAAATATACACTACCAGTCAAGAGTCTGGACATGCTTGGCCATACTTCACTATGGCCAAACGTGTCCAAACTTTTGACCGGTAGTGTATGTCTTATATATAATTTAACCTTATATTCTCTGTGAATTAACCTAAGTTCAGGATTGGGGCTCTTATTTTTCCTTTGGTTGAATATTTTTGTTTCTTTATTTTGAGTGGGGCTGTGACCTCATTGAAAACTAATGAATTTAAACCCTCTGGCTAAAGACTTAATTGTTAGTACCAGAGGATTATCCAGGGTATGCTCATTTGTTAACAACTTGTGACAGACAAGCAAATGGTAAATGGGCTGGTGCTTATAGCGCATACTCTAGCTGAGCACTCAAAGTGCTTTTTACTACAAGCCTCATTCACCCAATGCTTTATTCTATGCCTTTAAACACATTTAACAATCATGCACACATTCACACTCCGGTGGATGCATCAGGAGCATTGGGAGGTCTAATTTTTTAAGCTGTGCCACAGTCTCTATAGACATTGTCAATAAAAAGTTATAACAAATAAAAAAATCAATTAGAAATTAATACAAAAACTAATTTGAAAAAAATCTTTGTGATTGACATAGGGCAAACAAAATAGCAAATGCACTAAAAATAATAATGATTTCCAATAATTTTTATGGGGTAGCACAATTAACGGCTAAAGTTATCCGAAATCTGTAATTGTATTATTATCTGATGCAGGTAGAGCATAATAATGTTGATTGTTCTCCCGGAGGGTTTGCAAAGGGAATGCACAGAGCTGAAGTCACAGATGGAGCTATAACTGCATCCTGACTGTTAATTAATTCCACTGTTTTTCTACTTCTCTTTTTTTATCATCTGTTGCCATACCAGTGAAAGAACCTCAGGCTATAGTCAAATTTATCAAAAACTCTTTACTCATGAAGGACAAATCGACAAAAGACTACTCTATATGGACTCATCAAAAACACAAAGGCCCAGACCTAACTATCAGTCAGACTAACATGTTTTAAGAGAGTGCTTAAAACCAGCCTAATCACAACTTTTACTGTAAACAATCAGTCATGATGAACATGAAAAATGAGGAAAAACAAAACTTGAACAGTATGTAGAATTCTATACATGTGGCACATCATGCTGCATTCAGGCTTCCTGTGACTTTTTTGCATAACAGATTTAACTGCGTTACAATAATGACCTTGTTTCTAGAAAGAGATGCTGATGCTGGATCTCCTGAATTAGTTTATTTAATGCTGAACTGAAAACTATATTTCACTTACATTCTTTTTTCATTTTACTGTATGTGAAAATTTGAGAGATTGTTAGGCCTCAGACACAACTATAGGTAAGCCAAAAAAATCTGTTCAATCTGTTCAATTGTTCAATTGTTTTGGTAGTTTGTGAGAATTGACCTTTGAGTGAATTTGACTGGAAAAGACTTATGTTCAAATGCACCATTGGCTGCCCCCTTATATTTTCCTCAAGGGGTCACCGCTCAGATTAACCTGAATTGATAATTTGGTAGAGGTTATACACCAGATGCCTTTTCTGACGTAGCCCTCAGTGGTGGGAGGGGCCTTGTGTCCCCACCTGGAATCAACCAGTGACCTTTTGCTTAAAAATTAAATGTAAAATCTACTACACTATAGAGATATTAAAGGATTATGTTCAAACAAACCAGTTTTCAGTAGTGGGTCAGGGTATTTTATGACATCTTTGTACCGAGTCATCCAATGTCTACAGAAGCCTACAAACATGGTGTTTCATTATTAGATCAAACATCTTTTGCATTACCTTTTAGTGACTTAAGTGATTGCATAAATTCCATTCTTGCAGTAATACTGCTTTGGCAGCAAACCAGAAGCCAAAAAGAGGAAACCATAATTGGATTATTTGAACTTTTTGTTGAAAACAACAAGTATGATGGTGGTAGACTCATCCTAAGCTTATTGGCTTTATCTCCTGTGTTTTCACTGTAGAAACAGTGAACGTGCCTCACCTGTTGTGCAGGAAATCACTCAGGCTAATAAGGCCACTTCAAGGTCACAACACCAGAGAGAACTGAAATCATTAATAAAGTTATCGATGTTGTATGCGCACATGTGAATCCTGAAGCTGTGTGAAGGGTCACAGCTGTTTAATGAAGGCACAGAAAAGGAGCATGAATCCTACATGGTCAGTGATAGAATCATGGGCTGAGCTCCAGGATTTGGCTCTCAGGATTCAAAGCCCAGTCCTGATGAGCAGGGAGGATACACCTGATGATAAAGTGGCATCATCAGAATTATTACATTTCAATTCAATTCAATTTTATTTATATAGCGCCAATTCACAACAAAAGTCACCTCGAGGTGTTTCATTCGGAGTTGGCCTGAATGTCCATATTGTTGGTATTTACCTGGAACCACAAGATGACTAGCCCCTTCCAGACATGCACACCTTTCTTCGTGTTCTTTCGGCTGCTCCCGTTAGAGGTCACCACAGAGGATCATCTGCCTCCATCTCACCCTATCCCTTGCATCCTCTTCCCTCACACCAACCCTCTGCATGTCCTCCTTTACTACATCCATGAATCTTCTCTGTGGTCTTCCTCTTCTCCTCCTGCCTGGCAGCTCCATCTTTAACATCCGATGTCCAGTATAACCACTTTCCCTCCTCTGCACATGTCCAAACCATAGATCATATAAATAAGAACAAAGGCTGGAATTTTAAAGAAATGGGAACATATAGTGCCAGATTAACAGATTAACCAGCTCAAAAGCCTCTTTTGGTGTCAAAAAAGCTGCTAAAGATTTTTGTAGCTGGTCCTGTTGCTTATGTATTTGTTGGAGTTTATCTTTCAGATATTTTGAGGCTTGCAGCATTTACTGCAAATCACACTAAACATAATTCCCAAAAACACATGGCTTATTTTGCTTCCTGTTAATCTCAAACTGGGTCTGCTTCATGTATGAATGTGGACTCTGGTGACTCTTTGATAAAAGTCATTACAACTTAACCTAAAGGGACCCTGACTTACAATCTCGCAAAAATGCCTCTAATATCTTAGGCCTTAACTTCTTCTGTACCTGTTGATTAAACACAAATATCTCACGTTCACATTCTTTCTTTATTGACAGAAGTAATAAAGCTACAACCAGTGAAAAACGTGCCGAGTATATAGTTAGTTTTAATATGCCAGAAGGCTCAGGAATGAATGAATGAATGAATGAATGATATAAATATCTTGTAACTTTAACAGTTTTTTCTGTAAGTATATTCACATATGAAAGAAATATATTAATGAAATGTGCACTGCACTTCTTGACCTTCTGGCCTGTCAAACTGTAGCATAAAAGAGGGCACTCCACCACAAACTTACAGAACATAAGCAGCAGAGCAGTGCAGACTTCAAATGATAGGAGCCTCCTCAGAAAGAAGAGATGGCTCTGCCCCTTTCTGTGCAGAGCGTCTATGCTTGGAGTCCAGCTTGTTGTCCAGAAGCATGCCCAGAAATGTATGTCAGCACGACCTCCACAGCCTCCCCTAGGATACAGACTGGCTGATTTGATCTTCTGAAGTCTATCACCATCTACTTAGTCTTGGTGGTCAGAGGAAAGCAGTTCTCCCTACTCCAGTTGCAGAAGGCTTCCACCAGGTCCCTGTATTCTTTCTCCTCTTCATTCTGCACACGTGCCACAACAGCAATATAATCTGAATACAGCTGAATGTGGCAGGACTCAGAATTGCATTTAAAGTCAAAAATGTACAGCGTGAACAGAAACAGAATCAAAACACTTCCCTGGTGGGCCCTCCATGCTGCATTCCAGTTTTCCCAACCCAATGAACTGTCTTGCAGTTAAATAGCCCATGATCCATGAGGTTAAAGGGGGAGTGACCCCCATACCTCTGAGCTTTTCCCTCAGTATGGGGGGCTTGATGGTACTGAATGTCCAAGTAGGCACCTGTTACAGGTGCAACATATAAAGGACTGTGTCCTCCACTCTTTTGTGTTCCTGGTGGGCAAACTGGAGGTGATCGAGATCCTGTGCAAGCTGCAGTATTATGTGACGTATTTCATAATGTGTGATGTTAATACCGCTGACCTTTAGTCATTAATCTCTATTGGACCCACCTATTTCAGGCACTGTTAGGGGGCAAAACGTTTTCCACAGTACTGGCACTTTCTCCATCTGAAGACTCAGGTTGAAGGATGGGTCAACAAGTGGAGCTGCACAGTCCTTTATTAGTCTGGGGCACACACCATCTGGACCAGCATCCTTCCCTGAGCTCTGACCTCACCTCGTCTGCTGTAAAGGACAAGGGGAGCTGACCAGGTGTGGAGGGAGCAGCAGCAGCAGCAGCAGTGTTGAGGGCTTGACTGATTGGAGATGTTGTACATTGAGCAACAGCAGAAGTGATGGGAGGGAGAGAGGATGAGGCTGACCCAGCGGTCCCACCCACTGACCACCCTGTCAAACCTGTTGTAGACCTGGCTGAAGTCATTGGCTTTGAACACATCTCCCTCCATAGCCTGGCAGTTTTTCTTTTTGTAGCCAGTGATATTCATCATTCCCCTCCACACCTTCTTGGTTCTTGTAGTCCACCCACACCTGCTTTAGTCCCCTCGTCAGCTCATGCTGCACACATCTGAGCTTCTCCTTGCTTGCTTGATGTCACTCATGATCTATACTTTACTATTAGGAAAGCAGTGTGCAGTCTTAATTATCTTCTGTTTTTATCAAATAAAATAAAAATAATAAAATTATCTTCCTTCCTTCTTTTGGAACAGTAACTCAGCGTCATCCACCAATAAAATAGCGGAGCATCACAACGTCACTTCCTGTCCGGTAGTTTTGCGGGAAGTTTGGTCCTCCTAACAGTTTAGTCTACAGTGAAGCTTAAACAGCATAGTGACGGTATGTGTTCACCATTTACATTATCGAAGCGTGTTTACGGACAGCATGACAGATATTCAGTAGCGATCGTTATTGAACAACATCAAGTAACAGCTAATGTGGGATACAGCTGCTAACGTAGCGGCGCGGTTAGCATGAGAGCTAAAGAGCTACAACGCAACGTAACGAGTAGAGTTCACTTCCGAGCCAAACTGTCACGTTGTTTTGGTTTTAACCTTTGTACAAACTGGTAATTCATTTGAAGTAAAGCCTTCCTGACCCCTTGGCTGCGCGCTGTAGCAGGTGACTGGAGAGCTCAGGATGTGGGGAGCTAACCAACAAGGTTTTTCTATTTTTTCCTAGGTCAGCACTGTCATTATAAAATGTAGTGTTGGTGTGTTCGCGAAGTGTACGTTTCTCTCAAGTTTACCTTAGTCTTACCCTGAAAATCTACACCCGACATCTGTGAGGTAAGAAAACAACAAAGCATGAAGCAGTGCTAACAGCCACAGTTGTTGTGTGTGTCAGATGCCTCCTAAAGCAAGAGCGGCAGGGAAGGGCAGAGCTCCAGCCAAGAGGAAGCTGGCAGAGGAGTTCCCACCTGGAGAAGTGCTGACAGACACTGCGAAGAAGGCCTGGAAGCTGGGAGCTCCAATCGGCCAAGGGGGCTTTGGTGTCATATATCTGGGTAAGAACACAGTAGAGAGGCCAGTGTCCCAGCTCAAAAATAAGCCAGGATTAAAGAAGCTGATCTTTTTGTCACGCATGAGGAATTATATTTTTCTTATAGAAAACTTAACACCTGACTTTTGGTGGCAAAATTTATAACGAAGAGCAGTTGAATATATTTAAAAGCAGCTTGTTAATGTATAATTCTGGCACGTATGAATCAAAGAATGCAAATAATGAGGAATGGCTGAAATAATTCCTTTTTTATTTGTCTTCAGCTGAGGAGAATTCTGCGAAACCTGTGGGTGCTGATGCTCGCTATGTCATCAAAGTGGTAAGACTAACCTGCCTGGAAAAACCACAGTGTTGGTTTTTTTACACGTCATTGTTTACATACTTTTTATTTAATTCCCAAGAAACTAGCTTCAAAATACCAGTAAAAATGTCAGCCAGTGGAATCTTCAGTTGCATACCTTTTTGAAGTGCTTTATATTTTGTAAATCACTTAAACTTGGTGGTTTTGCGCTCTGCAACTCTAAGTGATGGGCCTGGGCCAAAGAAGAAGCTGCTGGGCTGCCTATTTTAATGCCCAGCAGCCAGCTGGGTTGCTGGGCTGCCCTGGTATGGTCCAGTGGCATGCTGTGAGCCACCAGGTTGGTTGTAGGAGTTGCCAGAACCGTCAGGCATGGATATGTCTGCCTACGGGCTCCACTTTGGCTTTTCTGTAGCGGGTTGCCTTGTCCTCATTCCAAGTTACCCACTAGACAATGGAGTATTTGCCCGTAGCTGAGGACCTGGTTCAGGGACATCAGGACGTGTCCATGCACCAATGTGCCTTCATGCCAAATGTCTGGGGGTCAGATCTCCTTCAAGTCCCCTGCAGTTTATTCTGGGGCTGTAAGGTGCCCAGTTACCATGTGTTGCTGGAGGAGGCGCTGCATGGAGCTTGTTGATGGGGAGGCTATGTACTGGCAGGGAAAGACTTAAGCACTCAGCTCTCCTTTTCACCTTAAGGCTAGCCAGTAGTGTTACCTGGAAGTGAAAGAGTTACAAGCACACTAAAGCTCTGTACAACTAACATACTGGGCACATTGCAACAGCCATTAGATACATGTTTTGTATGATAACACGTAACAAAATATGTAGTTTATATACACATGGGAGCAGCTGAAAGCTGCATTTTGTTTTGGCAAGGTCAGCTAGTTGAATTCAGTACAAAAATAAGACACTGGCATGACTTCTTTAGAATTGTTGGACTTGGTTAGGCCAGTCTAACTGGTTTTTCTGCTGTAATGCTCACAGCTCATCAGTTTAAAATCTACACCCATTGAGTTTGTAGGCTTTGTAGTGAGTTTATTTGTAATATTTGCTGATACCCCGCTGATAATTCCATGAAAAGTCAGTGAGTGCCTCTCATTTGATGTTTTTATTTTTTGTATTCTGTGCAATCACTTTAGCATATTTAATGAAACAATGCAAAAATTTGCCGTCATGCTATGGTAATTATCCGAGTTACAGCTACAGTGAATTGTGGCGCATCAAAAATTTGCACTTGTTTTTTTGGTCATTATTTTGACCAGCGTTTTTTAGTCCTTATAAATTGTTGCTAGTTGCATTAAATTTGTAGAGGTGAAAAGTGTTAGTTTACTGTATGTATCTTGCAAAACTGCAAAAATATAACATCTCTTACAGAGTAACAGACTCCTGGGGCCCTTCTGTTTGGAGTTTAAATGTTCTCCCTGTGCCTGTGTGGGTTTCCTCTGTGTGCTCTGGTTTCCCCCCACAGCTCAAAGACTTCTTAGATTAATTGGTATTTCTAAATTGGCCATACCTGTGATTGTGAGTATGAATGGCTGGCCGTCTCTCTCTGTTATCCCTATGATGGACTGGCTCTCTGTCCAGGGTGTACTTTGCCACTCTCTTCCATGACAGCCAGCATAGACTTCAGCCCCTCAACCCTGAGTTGGAAAAGTGGAAGAAGATGGATGTGGGTGCATGGATGCATTGCTGGGTGGATACAGTTACACAGAACCTTGTATTGGTATTTTGGAGTTTGATCAGTTTTCTGATAATTCAATAGGGAAAATTCCAAAAACTGCTTTATGCGCCATTGTTGAATCTGTTGGTGGAAACATTGACACTGGTCTGAATGGGCCAGCAGGTGGCTAAGCAATTTGCCCAATATATTTTTTAAATTGGCCCTGGGCCATCAGGTCATTGGTTATGTTGAACTTTGTTTTTTTTTACACTCAATGCCTGAGTGGCTGTTTCCTTTTGGGAACTGATGCAGCTTTTGGACCCTGAAATAGCTTATGGTGTCAGACATAGTAAGTGGATACTGTTACATATAGTATAGAAGTGAAATGTCAGGAAAGTATGGATAAACAAAAACCCACCATACATGCCTGTCATCAGCTGCCGTGTCTGATAAGATAGAACTTTATTGATCCCTTGGGAGGTTCCCTTGGGAAATTTAAAAAACCACAAAACATAGAGCTGTCAGGCATACTTTGAATTCTATTTCAGAATTTTACCTGCTTCTGTTTAACAATGTGCCCACACGTACAGTCTCCTGTGTTTGAAGTGCTATTTTGGAACTATACAGGTCAATCTAGACTTAATCATACCCACTATTTTGCCTACAGGAGCCCATTGACAATGGACCACTGTTCTGTGAGCTCGCATTTTACATGAGAGCTGCTAAGCCGGATCTCAGTAAGTCACATCATCAGTTCTTATAAACTTATGCACACACAAAGAAGAATGTTCACAAGCCAAAGTTAGCCTTGTGATCATAACACAAGTAGTGTCTCACCACCAGGGCAAACAAATAAAAGAAAGGGAACTTTCTTAATTAAAAAAGATAGTCTTGTAGCAGAGGCACAGAGGGGCCCTGCAAAGGAAAGGAAGCGTTTGGTGGCAGCGCTGCTGGCCCCCAGGCCACAACTTTGCATTTTATATAATAACAATCCAAATGTCAATCTCCCCTGACAATTAACTGTTATATTACTAAGGAACCAAATGCTCATATTTTATTCATGCTTGAATCTCACGTTGTTGGTAAATATTTGTCCCGGCAGCAGATTAGCTTGCAGCCACGCTGGCCAGTTCCCCCCACGGAATTATGCTCTTATTACTTTGAGCTTCACATCCATCACCCACTTAAACCAGCACCAGTTAGCAGCCTTTTCGTATACAGTGTCACTGCCCAACTGTCTCTGATTTAACTTTGTTCATTTCATAGACACACATATTGAAACCACATTTCAGCCAAAAACTTCTGGTAACATTTGTGATACATTTCCTCACACCTTGCAGTTCAGAGCTGGATGAAGTCTAAAAGGATGAAAAATCTGGGTGTCCCCCGGTACTGGGGCTCAGGTCGGCATGAGAGAGGAGGGAAGAGGTAAGGTCAGGATTGCTGAAGGTACAACAGAAACCCACTCCTCTGCTTTCTTGCTTTTTGGGGACAAATTCTCAGTTTCGTGATGAAACTAAAATATTATGAAAGATGGAGTAAATGGATATTTTTCGGTCTTGAGTTATTTCTGTAGGCGAAGCTGATGCCTTTGTAAATCCAAAGAAATTTGACTCTTTACTTAGAAGTTTACAAAAAGAACTCATGGGCAGAACAGTGGTGCAGTGGTTAGCACTTTTGCCTTGCAGCAAGACGGTTCCTGGTTCCTTTGTATGTGGAGTTTACATGTTCTCCCTGTGCCTATATGGGCTTCTTCCAAGTACTGCAGTTTTCTCCCACAGTCCAAAGACGTGGATCTTAGGTTAACTGGTGAGTCTCCACTGCTCAATAAAAAAAATAAATAAATAAATAAAAGAACACTTTGAAAATACATTGGGTCTCATTGGGGAAAACATGCTGGATATCTGTGCTGATATATGATTGAAACATATAGGATAGTGTCTTGTATGAATATATGGTTAAAAATGGAATTTGCAGTCTAAAGAACTTTTAGTGAGCAGTAAGACTAGAAAAACATTAAATAAATGCAAGTACATATAACAGAAGCAATTGTGCAAAAGCCATTTTCTCAAATGTTTGACACCAGGTGAAGGTCTGAGTTATATTTTAAAGGTAGCACTCGGTCAGTTACAAGGTCTCTAGGTTTCATAAAGGTTCTTTCATTTTTTTTTCTCCCCATTGTGCAAGTGAAAGCTGGCTAGATCAACATGAAGATGGTAAAATGACATTTTTCTCTCCAAAGTGAAAATGGCCTACATTTGAGAAGTTAAATTTTAACTGCATGTACACTCAGAATTTCTGCTTTTCTGCATTGACATGGGTCTGCTTTTTCCAAACTGCTGTTAATGACGGGTGCTTAGCAGTTTTAAGGGAGCCTGTCTGATACTCTGTTAAAGAAGCCCTCTTTATACCTTCCAGTTATAGGTTCATGGTTATCGACAGACTTGGCACAGACCTCCAGAAGAAGTTTGAGGAATGTGGGAGAAGATTCCCCAGAAAACTGGTCCTGCAGCTTGGTCTTCGACTGGTTGGTTATTTCTTGATTAATTGCTTTCATTTTTCATTTTCATTTCATTGTTTTTTCACTGAATCACAGTTGAGGTTAATGGAATTAATTGACTGGTAAATGGTAAATATACTGATGCTACTGGTATAGTGCTTTTCTATTCCGAGCACTCAAAGCGCTTTTTATTACAAGCCTCATTCTCACACACATTCTCACACCTATAGATGCACTGTGGGCAATTTGGGGTTCAGTGTCTTGCCCAAGGACATTATGGCATGTAGACTGGAGAAGTCGGGGATTGAACTACCAGCCAGTTGAAAGATGACCCATTTTACCTCCTTAGTTTTGAGGAGCAGCCATCAATGTTCTGTTAGTGAGGGTTCCTCAGAAAACAGGGTGATCTGATTTAGATGTAAATCTGGATTTTTTTCATCCTTATTTCATGTTCATTTTCCAGCTTTTAATGCACTAAGAGTAATGTTATAGTAATCATGAGGGGGCATAAGACTTGATTAACAGCATCATATGGTTTTTCCAAGTTCACTCAGATCTGATCCAAGTTATCCCACAATGACTTTGGCTCTGGTCTGTGAACTATTAAGTGTCTTTCGGGCATGAAAGTTGTCACTTCTAGTTAGTTTTTTAAACTTTGATCATATTTAAAGTTCACAGAAATCCCCTCTAAGAATGACTTGTTTTTGAGTTTAAGTTTGGCAGCACAGTGGCTCTCGTTAGCACTGTTGCCTCACAGCAAAGGGGCACTAGGTTCAAACCAATGTAGAAAACTTGGACAGTCTGACTGCTCCCCAAAAGTGAAGCCAAAATGTCTTAATGCCCCCTGCTGTCTGGCTGCAGTACAAATCTGAAGTCCCACCCCCTCCATATTAGTGGAAGAGATCAAAATAAAATGAAAAAGTTCTCTTCAGATACATTTTTTCCCAATGATGGTTTGTGACATATTCAGTAGTTTTGGTCATACTAATTTGGTTTCAAAGGGTCACCTTTCTCACAAATTTGACTTTAAATTACTGATTTGATGCTATAAAATTGGGACGTAGCCTCATGATTCGGAGCTCTGACTGCCAGTCTGGTTAAGGGTGGTGGTGTTCTACATCACGTCCCAAAGGGTGTGTGGGTAGAAGTTCGATACGGTGATTCCACCACAGATTGCTACTGTGAAGACTCTGGTTCCAAAATTGCAAGATATCTGCTCCCACAAATGGATAGTTTCGGCTTCACTTTTGCACAGTGGGAGGAAGTAGAGCTTCGCCTGCCGTTGAAAAACGTGCGAGAGTAACACTGCCATGAGTCCAGGACACTCACACAAGAAATTCTTAATCTCAAGAGTTCACTTTCTGGTTAAATAAATAAAATAATTGCAGTTTATGAATTGTAATTTTTAAACAAGAAAAATTATAAAATTGAATAAATAATAATTGAGATTTTAAGTTTTACAGTAAATAAGCAACCTTTATGCTTAATACATTAGGTCCTGACTATGGCTGGCTTCTCAGCTGAGTGACAGGCTAACAGTGAATTCAGGTGGTGGCTTGTTTCAGACTGAGTGGTTGACAGATGCAGATTACATTTACACCACATAGTCTGACTGCTTTGTGTGGGGACACAAGCCCCTCTCACCATGGAGGGTTGCATCAGGAAGGGCATCTGGTGTAAAAATTACTGCCAAATTATCTATGTGGATTAATCCGCTGTGGTGACTCCATGATAGAGAATACAAGGGAGCAGCTGAAAGGTACATTCACAGTCTGACTGCTTTGTACCAGGTAAAATGGTCTTAGAAATCTTAATCATCTAGGTTTTATTTTGGCTGTGCTACCATTTTATTAAACTGTTTAATTTTTTCTTCTTTAGCTGGATATTCTAGAGTACATCCATGACCACGAGTATGTACATTCTGACATCAAGGCGTCTAACCTCATGTTGAGTCACAGTGATCCTAACCAGGTTAGTAGCAGTTATGTCTTTACAAAAGCCATCACATTCGGTTGTGAAGAAATGAATGTTGTTTGCAAAGTAAGGTGCTACTGTGACCCCAGTACTGCTTTTTGAAAACAGGAAGATGATTGTGTTTTGTGGTTGTAACGCACTTGTACCACTTCATTAGATTCAATTAAGGCCTGGAGAGAGGGAGGGGTGGATGTGAGAGTGTTCAAACAGGGGAGATTAGATGGCAGCGGCAAAGAGCTTTTTTCCTCAAACAGGGTGGGGGCAGGGGCAAATATTTAATTTGAAGATTAATAATGTATCATTGGTGTTATTAAGGAGCTATTTATAATGACAATTTAAAAATCAGCCCCTTGGGATTTTAATATTGGGTAAGGTTCTTGTCTTTTCTGCTCTCCCGTGGTTTGCTTTTATTACTGTATATTTCTTTATTAAAGCCAAAAAGAATATAAGCACAATGCAAACTAAATGATAATAATGAAGTTGGCAGAGTTAGAATTATAATTTAAATTCCAAAAAAAGAAGGTGGAATCCTCATTTATCCTGCTTTCTTTTATCCTGACTTATGCCTGTGCATAGTGCATAAACACTGGTGAAATTGGTATTCTATGTATAAAAAAGTCTGTGTGTGCATGCCTGAATCTTTGTGTTTGTTAACTGTAGGTTTACTTAGTAGATTATGGGCTGGCCTATAGGTACGCACCTGAAGGTATTCCCAAAGAGTACAAGGAAGATCCCAAAAGATGTCATGATGGTACCATTGAGTTCACAAGCATCGATTCCCACAAAGGAGCATGTAGGTACATAGATACTGTTAGTAGTCATGACGCCCAAAACTGTTAACAAAACCAGAATGATATTGTGAAAAGTATGTCAATAAGAGATTTGATTATTTTGACCTTAGTTACCATAATTACATGGTGCAAAGATAATGGGGTAAATAAAGGTGTGTTCAACATCCTGCAATATAAATTTGGTATTCTTGAAATGAAAAGTTTATGAATTTTATGATCATGTATGAAATGCTTCATAAAATCAGGAAAAAGAATGTTTAGCCAACAAATACAGTAAATAAACAGATTCCAAAACTTAGAACTGCTAACAGCAGTTCTGTGTGTCTGGATCCAAAGAACAAAACAGTAAAGATACATTTGTTAGTGGGGACAGTTTGGAAGTGCTAGTCTGTTTGTCGGCGTTATATCGAACAAGTCTTAAATCGCTATCGAAGAAAAATTTAATCTTGATAAATATTATCGTTTTATTGCCCAGCCCTATGTTGTACATTAACAAAACAGGAAAAATTCATTTAATCCATTTGAACTTCTGGTGCTGACTAGCAAGCACCACTAGTGGCACACATCCCTATTGTTTATGGCAATACTTTTCATTATCTGGAAACATGAAGACAATCATGGCTTAATTTTCTGTTGAAGTTTAAGTTTGGTAAAGTTCCATGTTTACATTTGGTATTTTTATACAAATACTTATGTTAGGCCTGTGTTCATTTTTGTTTGAAAATTGTTTAATGTTTTATACATTAATATTTTATATGCTTTCATTCTTAAACATTTGTTCACAAGTTCTAAATAAAAGGAGAAAAAAATTCTCACGAATAACTGCCATTCATTTTTGAGTATGTAATTTAAAATGTGAAAAGGAAATAGTACTTTACATGTGGGTCATTCTATAAACTATTAGTTCATTGTGTAATGGGATTTTGATCATATCACCCAGCCCTAGTAGTAACCTAGAATCACATTATGTTAGGTGTACTGTGATAAGTGATAAGTTTCAGCTGTACACACTGATGTTACTGCTAATTTTGGCCTTTTTAAAATGCAGTGATTGCTAACAGCACGTGTTGCTGATGTTTGGCTCTAGCTGCATGTAGGCGAAGCGACTTGGAGATCCTGTCCTACTGCATGGTTCAGTGGCTGTGTGGTCGGCTCCCTTGGGAGGACAAACTGCAGGACCCATTGTACGTCAGAGACTCCAAAATCAGGTGAAAGAAACACACACACATCATCCCAAACAGGGTTCTTTCACAGAATGCTGAAGCACTTTCTAAAATAACATGATAAACTAAGTCATTTTTTTGGTTTAGATTTTTTTTTTAAGTTTCAGACAGACTGGTGTGTGTTCAAGCACGTTATAAAAAATTAAATAATGACCATATTTTATGACTGATTCCACCTACAGGAGTCGAGAAAACATACCTGAGTTTATGACCAAGTGTTTCTCTTCTCAAGACAAGCCAGGTAAGAAAAACTCACATGCAGATGGCGCAAACAGGTGAGTGTCACCCATAAATAACAAAACACCAGCAGCATCTAGGTTAACTGAAAAGATTTCACACTGATGAATGTCACCATATTAAGTTGACACATTCACACACCGTATAGACTTTTTTTGCTGCAGACCTTTTTACTTGTCACAGTAGGAAAAGCATTTGTTTTTAATTTGATTTTAATTGGAGTCTTTGAAACATAGACCTCCTCGGCTCTCGTTAGGATAGAAGTTCAATGCTCACACTGAGGCAAACATTTTCAGCAGTGACTGTAAATGGCAATGTCAATGATTGTTGTCTCACTGTGCTAAAAGTTGCCTTTTTAATGTTGCCACTTTGACCTGAAGGCAGTGTGTTGGTTCAGAGAGAGAAGATGTCACACCACCTTCCTTCTGCTGCTCTGAGTACAAGCAAACTGTTGTTTATTGCTCCATCTGTCTGTGTGTTTGTATTTGTGACTGTGTCGAATCTGTAGAAAGTCGCACAGAGCTGAATTTAGCCCAATGTTGTTTATGGTAAGTGTGTTGAAGCAAAGATTGTGTTAAAACATGAGACTGAGAGATCTTCAAGTCCAGTCAGGGTTTTTTGTTTATAACCAAAAGTGGCATTCTCCAACCTGCTTATCTTTTACTCAAGCCCACAAGGAAGTCGTCTTGGTTTTCTGATGAATTGGTTCATCACTATGTTCCAGATGAGATCCAGCGGTTCATTGAGGAAGTTAAATCTCTGGGATACCAAGACAGACCTCCATACGACAAGTTCCGCTCCACACTGCAGGCCGGACTGAAGGCAATTCAGGCTAAAGATGATGGCAAACTGGAGTTCACACCCGTCAGTGGAGCAGTATCACCTTCCACCAAGGTAAGCACACACAGTGAGACAAGCAGCAATCAGGATGTCTTTACTTTTAACTATTCAGCACACTGGCTGGAAATTATCTAAATTTAAAATAGCAGAGATGCAGGAGGTAGAGATGAAGACTGTGGAGAATAGTGGTCAGCCAACCACAGCTGGCTTCTGTGATACGTACATGCAGCTGAGAGGCTGCAGTGGAAACGGATCATTACATTTTGGCACAGCCAACCACAACTCGTGCAGAAAAAGCCTGTAACATTCATCAGGTGCACACAAACATCACTCTGAATGCTGGATGTGGGGAAAATTATTTTTTTTCACTTCCCCATCAATGTCACATCATGTTTACAGCTGGTTGTGTAGCACTGATGCGACCGATTAATCTTATTTTGGCTTTGGTCTTAATTTTTCTTTCAGCATTAATTAACCCAAATAATCGAGATAAAGCAACTTGACTTCTTGACTTACAGCTCTGGTTTTGTCTTGCTCAAAATGAAACTCACTCCTTTCTTTGACAGCGGTGTATTTTTTTTCTTTTCACATTAATAAGCACATTTTGATGATGTGCTTCAATTTTAGCATTATTATTTACAGGAACATATTTCAACTTTTCATGAGCAATAGAAGTATGTTATTTAATTCTTATTTAAGTCAAATTCTTTTGTCTTGTATTTGTAGACACCCAATAAAAACTGAGTTCAAAGCAAAAAGCCCAAGTTTTCTCCGTTCTATCTTCTGAGGACTTAGCAAAAAAAGCACATACAGACAAGCATCACAGCCCGTGGGATCCCAACTTAAACTGTACAGCGGCACACAGCTACATTGTAGCTATTTTAAGTTGTGTTTTTGTGTCTTCCATACTGCTTTCTCTCTCTCTCTTCCTCTTGTGCTCTAACACTTGCTCTTTGTGCATATGGAAGATGCCACCAGGGACATGGTGTTGCCAGCCGAAGGGTTACTGGGCCCCTGCGCTGGTTATTGTATGTAATTATCCCGCCAATCTGTTCCCCTCAGCGGGTGCCGCATGGTGATCATGAGGTAGCAATTGTCAAAATGGAGGCAAAAATGGAAAGGGGGTAGGGGGGTGAGCAATAGTTCAGACTGAGTGGAGCTTCATTATAGAGGCCCAGGAAGGAGGAGGATGGATGGAGGAGTTGATTGCCTTCGATAAGTGCATGACTCTCTCAGGGGCCACCTTTACTTAGTTGAGGTTTTTTTTTTTTAACCCTAAGCAGACCCCTCACTTGCTTTGATTTCTGCAGAAGATGGAGATAATAAAGTCACAGTTTATGGAAAACTCTTCAGAACGCCTGATATTTGAGTAACCTCTCTGAAAGTACTTTTCAGTTTGTTTGGTGCTGTGGTCAAAGCAGCTGAAGATATAATCGGATGCTTTAATGGATTAATGTCTGGAAGGGGTTGGATTGTGAGAGATGGCACAGTGATAATTGCATTTCCTGAGAATTCACACTCGGAATGCTGGAGGCTCTGAAAAATTGGGTTGCATCATTGCAAAGTTTAGACCAGTGTTTGTGTCTTCACTGTCACCAGACCAGGATGCTGCAGGCCTTAAAAGCTTCCCCTTGTTTTTCCCTTTGTGGTTTTACTTTGAGACAAAAATGAATGTTAAAAACATGAAATCATCTCAGTTTTGACATATTTTGATGGATAACTCTCAGGCAATGTGATTACTGGCTTTGTCACTCACTGAAATGGCCTGTGTGAGCTAAAACTCAGGTTCTAAAGTTCTCTAACACTTCACAAATTCTTCTGTGGGGTGGTTTGGGTTTGACAATAATTAGTTATGTGTATGGGAAATATTCTTGCTTTATTTGTCACTGTGTTCTATAGCAAGAATGTATCTCTGTGTTGTAAAGAGCAGGGTTTGAAAGAGGGACAAAGCAAGAACAAGTTGGAGCCTTACTTAATTAGAGCAGGATTATTTATGCGCACACACACACACACACACACACACCACAAAAATAATTCTGAAACTTTTTCCACCTCTAACATGACCTATAAGCTGTACAATTCAATTGTAAAGAAACAAGTCCCTTATAGAAGGAAACATATAAAAAAAATGATCTGTTTTCAGAATCAGAATACTTTAAGTATGCACACCCTAAAATAAATGCTTTGCTGAAGCACCTTTGGCTTTAATTATAGCATTCAGTCTTATTGGGTAAGAGTCTATCAGCATGGCACATCTTGACTTAGCAATATTTGCCCACAAAAGTGCTCCAAATTTGTCAGATTGTGAGGGCATCTTTTGTCCACAGCCTTCTTCAGGTCACCCCTTGGTTTTCCAATCAGATCTAGGTCTGGGCTCTGACTGGGCCATTCTAAAACTTTCATTTTCTTCTGGTGAAGCCATTTTTTTTTTTATTGATTTGGATATATGCTTGGGGTCATTGTCATGCTGAAAAGTGAAATTTCTCTTCAGCTTCAGCTTTCTTGCAGACATCTGAAGGTTTTGGGACAAAATTTACTGGTATTTGGAACTATTCTCAAGTCCCCCGACCTTGAATAAAGCCCCAGTTCCAGCTGAAGAAAAACAATCTCACAGCATAATGCTGCCACTACCATGCTTCACTGTGGGTATGGTGTTTCTCTGGTCATGCACAGTGTGTTTTTTGCACCAAATGTCCCTTTTCTTTCCCCTTTTTTTTTTTTTTTTTTTTTGTATAATTTAAC